>PVHT021183523.1:3852717-3921837 GCA_004024745.2 Catagonus wagneri | reverse complement strand
GGAGGTTCCCAGGCTAGGGGTCTAACAGGAGCTGTAGCCGCCGGCCTTCGCCACAGCCACAGCAACGCGGGATCCGAGCCGCGTCTGCAACCTACACCACAGCTCACGGCAACGCCGGATCCTGAACCCACTGAGCAAGGCCTGGGATCGAACCCGCAACCTCATGGTTCTTAGTCGGATTCATTAACCACTGAGCCACGACGGGAACTCCCTAATGAGCACCTTTTAAGGGCCCTCCACCAGAGGCCACTCCAGGCTAGCGCTGGGAGCAAAGACCCCAGGGCGCAGTGAGCGACTTGTGCCCCATTAAGGACCTGCGCCCCATTAAGGCTCTAGGACCCCCTCATCTGCTTCCCGCCCCCACGACATCATCTATTTCACCTTTGCTTAGAGAGGTGGGCAGAGCTTCCCACCCTGGATAAGGGCCCTACAGCCCTCTGCCTGCCAGTCCTGCCCCCGCCCCCCCGGGATGCAGCTGGTGGGGGGCTGATGCTCCACCAGCCCCCACCCCCGACCAGGGTCCCAGCGAGGCCCGGCGGGGACTCTCCCACTGCCCTGTGCCCGGGGCCAAAACCCCACTCTGATTCCTTCTGCGGCAAGAATCACAGCTGCCCTCCATGCAGAAGACGGATGGGCTCTCCTTTGACCCAGAGGCGGCAACTATGCTTTTCAGCCAGAACTTAAGGTTGGATTCCGGGAGCTCCCACTGTGTAACGAGCCCAACTAGTACCCATGAGAACAAGGGTTCCATCCCTGGCCTCGCTCGGTGGGTTCAGGATCCGGCACTGCCATGATCTGGCTCAGATCTGGCATGGCAGTGACTGTTCCGATTTGACCCCTAGCCTGAGAACTTCCATATGCCCATAGGCGGGTACGGCCCTAAAAGTACAAAAAAAAAAAAAAAACGGAATCACTTTGCTGTACACCACAATCTACCACAACATTGTAAATCAAGTGCACTTCAGGAAGAAGTGAGATGAGGCATCACATTCGCCAAGTCCCCTTCTCCTCCTGGGACCGAGGCAGGGCGCGCAGGAGCTGGCTGGGGTGAGCTCCTGGGGTTAGCGTGGCTTTCCTCCACCTCGACTTTTCTCTGGGACAGCCGCGTGTTATGCAGGGCAGTATTCACCTGTGGCCTCTCCAGACTGTCCTGAGGGGGGACCCTGCAGGCAGCCTGCGCGGGAGCAATCTATCCGGTTGGAGAGATATAACTAACGCGCGGTTTTAAAGTGTATTTAAAATCATGTTCAGAGTTCCCGCTGTGGCACAGTGGGTTAAGAATCCGACGGCAGCGGCTCGCATTGCGGCAGAGGCTCAGATTCGATCTCCAGCGCGGTGCAGTGGCTTAAAGGCTCTGCCATCACCTTGGCTGTGGCTCGGAACTCAACCCCTGGCCCAGGGACTTCCATATATACTCTGTGGGTGTGGCCATGAAAAGAACAAAATAATGACCTTCGAAAAGAACCAGAAACTACAGGGTGTTGTTGTTTCATCCATAGTGAAGGAAGAGTAGAGGAGAAAGTCCAACACCAGAATCAAGATTAAGTGGATTTAAAAAAATAAAAATCAATGCTCACACATGCACACAGCACACTCCACAACATGCACGCACACACATGCACGCACACACACACACACAGACACACACACACACAGAGGCCAGGCCTCCCCTGACCAGCTCTTGGAATCGGAGAAGGGACCCTAGGGAAGGCTCTTGAGAGGAATGAGGGCACCGTGGCCTCTGCAATCTGTAACTACAACAGCCAGGCTGATCTACCGCACAACGTACCTAAACAACAGCAAAATAAACTAAAAGTATGGGCTCACTCGCAGAACTTGAATCAGTAAAACCTGGCAGGGAGGAGGGACGACCATTTACCGGCCTGGTCGTTCACAGGTCCGAGTGTAAGTGCAAGACACAGCAATAACTTTCCTAGAAAATAAAAACAAAGGAACAAGTGCTTCTCCCACAACAGATGCTTGATGCAGCTTAGGCTGCCGGCGGGGGAGGGCAGTTGGGGGGGTTGTCCTTTGGGTCATTTCTCATTACCAAGTTTATCTTTAATGGCATATGACTACCGAAGTGCGTCCAAGTATGGGAACAGAACAACTGCTTTGAAAATGCAGTTTTAATCTCACAGTATACAGTCAACGTAGCACAAGTGTAGTTAATCTCAACCCAAAATACCAGCTCTTATCCTGGAGCCATCAGTCATCGGGTCTTGGGGACGGTAGTCTGATCGGTGTCAACCTGCCCCCTCCCACACACACACACACACTCACACACTCACGCACGCACACAACGCTCCCATCTCTGGGCTCAGCTGACAGTCAGCAGCCGCCGCTGGGCGTCAGAGCAAGTCCTGCAGGACCCATTTCTACCAAGAGGCAGAAGCAATGCCTCCCACAGAGCCTCGCACCAAAAACACTGCAGGGAGATCAGGCCCCAAGTCCCACCCCTGGTGGGCCCCTTCAAGCTGGTCTCTGTTTGCAGAGTGACTACCTGAGACCCCCTGAGATGGAGCGAGAGGAGAGGAGATGGCACACGGGGCAGATTCTGGGGACAGACAAGTGGAACAGCAGCCGAGGAGCAAAAGGCTACAAGAAATCAGTAATTATTTGGTTCCCACCACCACCAGCACCACCACCACGCCCGGGACACTCATACCCTCCATCTCAGCCTTTGGGGGTTGAGTTAGGAGTGATCCTTGATGCTTTATAAGCAGGCACCCCAGCCAGTGTCCCCATCTTCCGTCCAAGGGGGTTCCCCTTTGGTTCTGCCAGAAAGAGACGGCTTGGCAGTGAGTGGACCCAGCCTCAGCGGGGCTGGCCGCCGGCTCCCCGCCCGGCCAGAGGTAGGAAGGGGAGAAGGCAAAATCCCCTGGGATTTTGTGCTTTGTCTGCTCCAGGTAGCCACTGGGCTCTCCATCTCAAAGGGCAGCGCCTCCCTCTGCAGGCGGCCTGCCACCCCACGTCGGCCACACTGGTCCCAATTCAAAATTCGGAGTGCCTCTCCCGTCACCACCATGACGGCACCCTCGCTCTGGGGCCACTCAGTGCATATCCCTCTTTTGGCATCACTTGGCCATGGGCTAGGTCAGCAGGCAGAGGGTCCCGCCGGCACCCTAAACCCTGTCCTCCAGAAGCCCCCCACCTCCCCAGGGAGGGGCTGGGGACGTGCGTCCCTGTGCTCAGCGCATTGGGGCCGGTGGCCGCCGCGTCTCTGAGCCTCAGCTCTGCTTCCGAAGAATTCCGCGTGGAACTCACGCCTGTTAAAAGTCCGGCGACTGGGCTGGGTTGTCTCTGCCGGGTTGGTTTTTGCGGTGTTTTGTTCAGCCGCTCCTTAACTTTGTTCTTTCGGGGTCGCCGCCTCCCCCTCACTCACGGCCCTTTAAGTGGGAGGGGCTGTTTGGAAAGGAGACCCGCTCCCTCCCGGGAGAACTCAGCAACGAGCTAATGACAATTTTATCTTTCTAATGACTTGAGGATTTGTGCAAATGAGAGAGGCAGCGGGGGACAGATGCTGCAAGGACAGACAGGAGCCTTTCCGGCCCCAAGCCTCCCCGGAGCCTTTACCTGAAAGGAAGACGGCCCCACAGTTTCTAAACTTTTTTCTCGGTCCTCTCCGCGCCAGTCTTGGACCAACTTAGCTGAACAACTAGCTAAGGAAAGCGGTGTGTGTGTGTGTGTGTGTGTGTGTGTGTGTGTGCGTTTTAAATCCTCCCCGAACCTAAGAAAATAAACAAAGCTGCGCCTTAGCATTTTCTCGGCCTTTCTGAGCTTCCCAGATTTGGGGTTTGGGTGGTTGGTTTTTTTTTTTTTTTTCCCCCTGGCGCGTCCCATCTGCGGGGAGAGGGGGGTCAAAACTCCCATGGGGACTCGGGTCCCTCCCGGGGGGAGAGATGAGCTCTCCTCGTACCCGGAGCTAAAGCTTTGTTTCAGGTGCGGCGAAAGCGAGACTGGATCCCCGGGACAGCGGCTCCAGGACCCGGACCCGGCGCGCACCACTTCGATCCGGCTGAAAGCTCTTAGGGCCGATGGGCACGGCTGAGAGCGGCCTCCAGGGGGCACGTCCCGCGTCCCGCGTCCCGGGGCGCAGCGCGGCCAGCCCCGGGGCCCCTCACCTCACCTTGGGGCTTGGAGGCCTCGGTGGCGTTGGGCGGGGTCATGGCGATGCAGACGTCGCCCTCGGGGAACTTGTCACACTTAAGCATCTCGGGCCAGTAGAAGCCGAAGAACTGCATGACGGGCTCGCACGAGTCGCGCACGGCCTCGCAGAGCCAGCGGCACGGGTAGATGGGCCGGTCCAGGCAGACGGGCGCGAAGAGCGAGCACAGGAAGACCTGGGTGCCGATGTGGCAGTTCTTGTTGAGCAGAGGCACCCAGCTGCTGGCCTGCTGCTTCACCTCGGCCATGGTCTCGTGCTCCAGCAGGTTGGGCAGCACCATCTTCTTGTAGCCCACGTTGTGGCACAGCCGCAGGTCCACCGGGATGTCCACGCACTGCGGCGGCTTGGTGTAGAAGCGCCCGCTCTGGTACGCGCCAATGTCCGACTGGAAGCTCACGTAGTCGTACTCGCTGGCCGAACCCGCGGCCAGGAGCCCGGCGGCCAGCGCCAGCAGCACGCCCGCCGCGGCCCAGCGCCCGCCGCCCATGCTCGGCGCCCCGGCCCCCGCGACGCGGGGCGTCCTCGGCCGCCTCCCCGCGCGCGTCCCGCCGCGAACTTCCAGGAACCCCCGCGGACAAAAGGCGCCGTCCGCACCCCGCGCCGGCTCGGCGGCCGAGCGCTCTGCCCGGCGCTGGATGGGGGCCCTGGGGAGCTCGCGCGGGGAGGCGAGCGCGCGGCCCGAGTGCGGCGCGGCTCCCGAGGCGGCGGGACCCGAGTCCCCGGCGCTCCCGCGGCCGAGCCCTCCGAGCCGCGCCAGCCAATCAGCGCTGGCCGCCACGAGCGCTCGGGGCCCACCCGTCAGTCACCGGCGCCGCCGGCCAATCGGCTTGCGGCTCCCGCGGCGGGAGGGGTCGGCTCCCTAGAACTCAGCGCAGGTCAACACCCCTTAAAAAACAAAACCAAAAAATAAATGAAGAAAGAAGGGGGGAAAAGAGAGAAAGAAAAAAAAAATGGAAAAGAGAGGGGCGACGGATAGAAAAGTGCACGGTGAATAAAGACGATGTTTAACGCTGTAACTGAGTCAGATCTCAGGAAAGCAAAGAACTTCAGCAGTGCTTGCAAATCCATGAGGTAATGAAGACTTTAAAAAAAAAAATCTTTTCCGTAACTTTGCTCCGCAGCCCAGCTCCTTGGTTTTGTTCTCGGTGGCTGCATTACGCACACGGGCCGTTTCCGAGAGACCCGGGCTCAGGAAGGCTGCAGCGAGGGAGGTCGGCTTTTAAACCCCCAGCTGGTCGGCTTGGCTTCCGGCAAAGAGCAGGGAAAGGGGTAGCCGGGCTGTCCGCTGGCTTTAAGACGCGGCGCCTTTCCAAGATGGGACCACAAGATGATTGATGGCCCTCCGACGCCTCGGAGGCAGTGAGCTGGGAAAGAGTGCTCACAAAGGTGTTAGCCTGGGGAGGACTGTTACAAAAAGAAGAAAGGAAAGAGAGAGAGAAAGAAGAAAGAAAGGAAAAGAAAGAGAGAGAGAGGAAGAAAGAAAGAAGGAAAGAAAGAAAGAAAGAGAGAGAGAAAAGAAACCCCTGCTCGAGGCCCAGCCCGACAGCACATGTGTGTGTGCACGCATATGCACGTTGACATGTTTGTGGTATAGAAAGCCACAGCATTAGAAACACATGCGCACTTATCAGCGTGGCTTGTGTAAATATCAAGTCCATCACTCAGGCACACATGCTACATTCAGAGCTGGCCTGGGAGCCTCCAGTCCAAAACCCGCGGTTCCTGTTAAGGCAGGAGAAGCCAAGAGGGAAGTATGAGCAGAGACACAGCCCGGTCTTCTCATCAAGCCCCCCGCCCCCACCGCGAAACAGAAATCTCTCCCACCACCCTCAGACCAGGCCCTGGGGACTCCTTGTAAGTTTCAAACAGAGACCCTGAGAGGGACGTGCAAGCTCCAGAAAGCTGGGGGGCGTGTAATCATGATTGGCCCCAGGGCGGGGAGATAGCAACAAGCAGTTCGGGGGGCGGGGGGCCTTTCTGGGTCTCCCTTCTGCTTGTGTTGTGGAATGTGCGGTGGCGGAGAAGGCTGCAAACGGCATCTGAGCAGGGCGGCACCACCCCCAGGTGGCAAATGGGCCACAGAGCTCTGAGCTCAAGGCAGACATTGGAGGAGGCGCTGCCTTGCTGGGCCAGCTTGTTTGCAAAGCTCTGGGGATGCTGGCTCTGGACGCTGCAGACCAAATTTCTGGATGGACAGATTCCAAGTCAAACGACTAGCGTTTTGCAAGGAGCCAGGCTATTTTCTTAAAGTGCTCAGGCCTCTAAGCAGGTGGGGGGGTCCACTGTGCTCATGGGCAACGTCTGCAGACAGGGAACTTTCTCCATCACGTCTAAGCTAAGGAAAGGTTGCACTACAGCTAGAGGGGCCACATGGAGGAAAAGAGATGGAGAGAGCGCAAGGCCTCAGGTGGCAAAGGGTTAATCCCTAAACAATTGGTAATGCTGATCCCCAGAAGCTGCTAGGACATTCCTCACCACAGAGAATAGACCACAGGAGACCAGGCAACTGTGTCTCAATTCAAGGGGCAGTTAGAGAAAAATGCAGTTTGGTAGGGGTCCTTTTCTCTCCTCTAGGCGGGCTCTCAGTCCCAAGCCAAATGTGTCTGTTTACTCATTTGGGGCAAAGAGTTGTGTTAGCTGATAACCTCCTCTCGCTCCTGTTTGCACAATTTCCCCAAATGGTGCGAGGACTTGGATCTGCCCGCTAGGAAAATTCTGGAAATTCGTCCAGGTGACCACACCCCCACAAGTCCTGGGGGGAATGGAGAGGGTGTCGTGTCAGAAGTAAATCCTGCAAATCTATTCCTGGGAGGGTCTGGTTGTTCCCCATTGCTCACCGCCCCCCCCAAAAAAATGGTCTGATTGCTTTAGCCAGAGGCCTCTGGGGACGGGCCACAGGCGCAACTGCCCTGAGCACATACTGGAAGCGTGTGCAGGAGTGCAAGGAACACCCCAAAATCCGAAACACAGTGCATTTCAGGCTCCTGCCAAGGCCCAAATGGAAAAGAAGTTCTAAAGTCTCAGTCCCGCTGACAGACTTGAACCTACAGCTGGGGGTTTTCTTTCGTTTGGTTTTGTTTGGGGTTTGGCCGAGCCCAAGGCAGGTGGAGGTTCCTGGGCCAGGAAACGAACCTAAGCCATAGCAGAGACCCGGTCAGCTGCAGTGATGATGCCAGACCCTGTGGCACAAGGGAGCTCCCACAGCTGGGGTTTTGGAGAATGACTGCCCACCCTTAACCAGTTCACATCAAACACACAGCTCCAGAAAGAACAGCCCGAAGGCTCTGCATTTTAGAGGTGCAGGCAATAGTTGGGGTTTTGGGGGTGGGGTGGTCCTTTTATGTATTGTCAAATCTCTGTGCTTCAAAGCCCGGTCTCCCTTCTCCTAATGGCAAGAAGGTATGTATAGAGGAGAAAGTTCTAGAATACAAGGTTCTTTAAACATGTTATTGACATGACAGAGCTCCCAGAAATCACGAGTCTCCGGTGTAGAAGCCACGAACCAGGAGGCACAGCTTTCCTCCTTTGAATGAATGGGGCAAAATACAACTTCAAACTGGTGTGTTCCATTTCAGAAAACTTCTGATTTTCCCACTGTGCCAGGTGCCTGTTCAGGAACACTGGAAGTGTATTCCCCATTGCTGCATAGCCCCAGCTTAGGGCGCCATTCTTGGCGTTCCCCTTGTGGCCAGTGGGTTAAGAACCTGACTAGTATCCATGAGGATTCAGGTTCGATCCCTGGCCTCGATCGGTGGGTTAAGGGTCCTGCGCTGCCGTGAGCTGCAGCTCCGACTGGATGCCTAGCCTGGGAGCTTCCGTATGCGACAGGTGAGGCCTTAAAAAGAAAAGAAAAAATGGAACAAACAAACAAACAAACAAAAAATGGAGGCATTCTTCAGTCTCCCCATTGCCCAAAGCTGTCAGGCCAAGCAGGGCCACTGCAGGCCCTCCCAGGTGCCTATTCACAGAGCGCCTTCCTGCCCTGTTCTAGAACGACGGGGCAGAGGGGGGGACTCTCTAGTCTGTTTCTCCTACTATGTTTCTTTCTTTTTTTTTTTTTTTGTCTTTTTGCCTTTTCTAGGGCCACACCCGTCGCATATGGAGGTTCCCAGGCTAGGGGTCTAATCGGAGCTGTAGCTGCCGGCTGATGCCAGAGCCACAGCAACACGGGATCTGAGCCACGTCTGTGACCTACACCACAGCTCATGGCAACATCAGATCATTAACCCACTGAGCAAGGCCAGGGATCGAACCCGCAACCTCATGGTTCCTAGTCGGATTCATTAACCACTAAGCCACGACAGGAACTCCCTATTATGTTTCATTATCATACCTTCAGTGATTTTATGACACTCTCCATTGATACACTTAGCATCCTCAGGACAGCAGGGCAGGGGGTTCTCCTTCGTGGCTGTGTGCAGCTCTGCTGCAACTCGGAGAAAAGCATTCTGACCCAGAGCCAGGAAACACGGAGTATGGCCTCAGTTCTGCTCCTTACAGGCTAGATGCCTCACACTTTACTAACCTGCAAATCTGAGCTATTCGTGTCGGCCCTGCTACTTCAAGACGTAAAAATATGTGGCTTCTCAGCAGCTGGTGTCACTGGGCCACAGTTAGGCTTTTACAGTCTGAAATGTTTAAAGTAGGATTCTTTTTCTTTTTTTGGCTGCGCCTGCAGCACAAAGGAATTCCCCGGGGCCAGGGATCAAACCCCACAACACAGCAGCGACCTGAGTCTCAGCAGTAACGAAGCCGGATCCTTAACCCACGGAGCCACAAGGGAACTCCTAAAGCAGGATTCCATGCAAGACACTTCTGTGGTCATGCTCTTACCTGGACAAACTTTCTTTCTACTCCGCCTCTGTGAAGGTGCAAATGCCCTGTGGTTCCCAAGCCGCTCTGACTCAAGAACTGGCCTGCCCCACTCTCTGGGGTTTGGGAATGTCTGCGAAGAATGACAAACATTTGGAGTTTGTTTGGTTTTTGTTTTGCCTTTTTAGGGCCACAGTTTTGTTTGTTTGTTTGTCTTTCTGCCTTATCTAGGGCCACACCCGTGGCATATGGAGGTTCCCAGGCTAGGGGTCTAACAGGAACTGTAGCCGCCGGCCTTCGCCACAGCCACAGCAACGCAGGATCCAAGCCGCGTCTGCGACCTACACCACAGCTCACGGCAACGCCAGGTCCTTAACCCGCTGAGCAAGGCCAGGGATCGAACCCGCAACCTCATGGTTCTTAATCGGATTCGTTAACCACTGAGCCACAACAGGAACTCCTAGGGCCACATTTTGGGAAAACTGTCCTTTATCAGCTGTGTCTGGCAGATATTTTCTCTCAATCTGTAGCTAGTCTTCTCATGCTGTCTACACTGTTCCGTTTCGTTGTCTTTTTAGGACCGCACCTGCGGCATATGGAGGTTCGCAGGCTAGGGGTCACATTGGAGCTGCAGCTGCCGGCCTACACCACAGACACAGCAACACGGGATCTGAACTGCATCTGCGAACTACACCACAGCTCTCGGCAACACCAGATCGTTAACTCACTGAGCGAGGCCAGGGATGGAACCCGGATCTTCACGGACACTATGTCAGGTTCTTAGCCCCTGAGCCACAACGGGAACTCTCTAAAACACATATTTTTAAAGTAACTTTACAAAACATCTAATGGGCCATTTCTGCGATTGAAACCCTCGCAGACTCTTTGAGCACCCATGGGAAAGCCCAGGCTCCAGCAGAACAATCATATCTTGTTCTTCGGTCTCCCTCCGGCCTCGCCCCCCGCCCGTCCCTCTTACCGCTCTCTAGTTAACACGTGCTGTTTGGTCAGTAATACCCTCCACCACTTCTGTACCAACTCCTGCTCCCAGACTTCCCAGTTTTAGCAATGAAAATAGAGGATGCCCGGTAAAATGGGAAAATTTCGGATGAGCAAGAAATTTCTTTATCTGAACTTTTTTTTTTTTTTTGGCCAGTCCTGCAGCATAGAGAAGCTCCTGGGCCAGGGATCGAACCCAAGCTGTTGATGTTTTATAACTGCTTGCTTTGGGGTGTCTGCTACAGGACTGGGAGCTCTCGCACGCCCAGGATCTTGTCTTATTCTGTCCCACTTATGCTCGCATCTCCAACATCCAGCATGGCGCCAGGCATACCATAAGCGCTCAGAGAGGCCCCACGCCCCAATAAATGGATAAATGTGTAGTGGAAGGAGGCAGCTATGTGCAAGACCCAGGCTAAGAGAGGAACCACCCTTTAACTCTGCATTTGCCCTGCATTTCCTGAGAACCAAGGCAATAAGGAAGTAAGCCTGAGTAACTCACCTGGTTCTTTGTATCTGCAGGAAAGGAGCATCTCTTCTGGATCAGAATCCTAAGGGAAACTTACACACCCCCAACCCCCAGAAAGAATAATTTTTTTTTTGTCTTTTTGCCTTTTTTTATGTGGAGCCGCACCCGCGGCATATGGAGGTTCCCAGGCTAGGGGTCTAACAGGAGCTGTAGCCGCCGGCCTTCGCCACAGCCACAGCAACGCGGGATCCGAGCCGCGTCTACAGCCTACACCACAGCTCACGGCAACGCCGGATCCTTAACCCACTGAGCAAGGCCTGGGACCGAACCCTCAACCTCATGGTTCCTAGTCGGATTCGTTAACCACTGAGCCACGACGGGAACTCCCGCAGAAAGCATAATATGTCCATCAAATCCTTTTGTTCTTGACTCTCAACTATAGTCCGTTAACTAAACCGCTGAATACACAGTATAAGCCCATCAGTAACGACCCAAGTAGAAACACTCAGCCTCAGCGTGCTTTCCAAGTTGTGAGTGAACTTACCTGATGCAAAAAGTTCTCCAAGCATTTCGGTCCATAAATATATAACTGACTGCTTCCCAAATTGACACATAATCCTTACCACCATCACTTGTGTTTTCTTTTATTGCCGTTATCGTGGGCGTCTTGAAAGGATAAAATAGTCTTCCATGCTCTGTATCCGGCGTGATTTTAACTCACCTGCATTCCCAGATTTGGGGCTTTCTTTTCCATCCCCACTGCAAGGAAACTGCCTCCTTGTAATCAGTGGGGATTTCAGATTAGGGTTGAATTCCACCCCAGAAGAACAAGTGACGTGGAGATAAGCAACCTACATGAAAAAGACTTTAGAATAATGACAGTAAGGATGATCCAAGATCCCTTGGCGGGGGGGGACAGGAGGCAAAGATGGAGAAATTACAAGAAATGTTTAACAGATTGGGGTTTAATTCTCTCTTCTCTTGGAGTTCCCTTCTTGGCTCAGTGGCTAACGAACCCAACTAGGACCCAGGACGATGCAGGCCTCGCTCAGTGGGTTAAGGATCTGGCGTTGCCGTGAGCTGCGGTGTAGGTCACAGACACGACTCGGATCCCATGTTGCTGTGGCTGTGGGGTAGGCCGGCAGCTGTAGCTCTGATTTGACCCCTAGCCTGGGAACCTCCATACGCTTCAGGTGCAGCCCTAAAAAGCAAAAAAAAATAATAATTTTGTTTTTATTTCCATCCTCGCTTTTCCCCTGACAGAAGCTTTGCCTGAGCTTGGTCCTACAGGGAAGAGATGACATCTAAGGTGTCTTTCCAGATCCCTGAAAGCATAGAGACGGGCAAGAAGGACACCCAGCGGACATGCCTGAGGTGGGGGCGGTGCTGGCAGAGCCCAGCGGGTGGCGGGGTGGGGGGGCGAGGTGAGAAGCACGTGGGCGATGAGCGGTCACAGTCTCTCAGGACATCTGTCCACCTGTCATCTGGCCACTCAGGGTAACCCACACACATGCTAGGAGCTTGGCTCCAGGACAAGCCCCCCAGGACTTCACCTCACCCCCACTGGGGTGTCCAGCAGGCAGAGACCCCGTATTCCTCAAGCCCATCATTCTGTCGGGTTGGATCTCTCTCTTTCTTTCTCCCCATCATTTTCCCTGCCCTCCCCGGCCCCACCCAAGCTATCCTAAACAGGTAGACTCTCAGCCTTCTTTTTTTTTTTTTTGTCTTTTTGCCTTTTCTAGGGCCGCGCTCGGGGCATATGGAAGTTCCTAGGCTAGGGGTCTAACAGGAGCTGTACCGCCGGCCTTCGCCACAGCCATAGCCACGCGGGATCCGAGCCGCGTCTGCGACCTACACCACAGCTCACGGCAACGCCGGATCCTTAACCCACTGAGCAAGGCCAGGGATCGAACCCACAACCTCACGGTTCCCAGTCTGATTCATTAACCACCGAGCCACGATGGGAACTCCGGCACTCAGCCTTCTGACGGTGCTCTCTAAGTCGGGTAGCTGTTACCATGAGAATAATGTACACTTGTGACCGATGAAAGGGGCGGCAGGGAGGGAGAGGCAGGCAGTGCTAGAGTCTAAAGGAAGCATAATTCTAAGCCTCCGTCTTGTTTAAATTTAATTGAATTTAATTTTTTTATTTTTTTGGCCACCCACCGGCGCACGGAGTTTCCAGGCTAGGGGTCAGATCCAAATTGCAGTTGTGACCTACAGCAGCGGCAAGGCGGGATCCTTAACCCACTGGGCCGGGCTGGGGGATTGAACCTGTGTCCTGGCCCTGCAGAGACGCCGCTTATCTGTGCCGCAGCCGGAACTCCCAAGCCTCTCTTGTCTTGTTAGGAAGGACCTGGACTGGTGGCCCACAGCCTGCCATCCCCGCTTTCTCCCCTGGCAGCCTCCAAGGTGCGGGAAAGTGCTGGATCCAGCACCACCTTGCAAAAACACAGGGAACCAGAGGCAGCCTGCTGGGACACCCACACACCCCTTCTTTGTGCTTAAAAGGGCATTGGTGTTGCACGGGCGAGCCCAGGCTCTCAGTCTCCACCAGGCTCCAAACCCCTCTCCCCTTATCGTTCACACATCATATTTCTCTCGGTTCAGGCATAACTGACCCTGGAACCAGAGAGCTGCGAGGGAGCTCCAAACAGACCCCATGACCCCTCTTGTCCTCTGAGACGGAATGGTCCTGATGGGTTGCAGGAGAGAAGGGGCTGCCTGATGGGGGGACCGTGCCCCACAGAGCGGGGCGTGAGGGAGGCAGGGCTGGGCCGCCGGGGCCAGGGGCCAGGTTTCCGTGGCATCTGCCCATCTATCCATCCCCGGCTTTCACAGCGGCCTCCTGGCTGTTCTCGAGACCCTTTCTTTCCACCTCCGGGGATCCGGATGGAGTGCCGCCCCCATCTGATTTTCAGGGGCTCTCCCCGGCAGGCGAGGGACCCATGAGCAGCATCCCTGGGGGGTGGGGGGGCAGCAAGCCTCCGGCACTGGGGGAGGGGGCCTCTGTGGAATGCAGCCCTCTCCCCACGCTCAGAGGCCAGCCCAAGGGGCACAATAGAATACATTAGTCCCCCGGCCCTTTCAGTGCTGCCTCTTTAAGAACAATGCCGGCAACTGAGCTGATTTTTGCCAAATGACTGGCTTTAGTCCATTCGGAGCAGAATGCAGGCCGCCAGACAAAGTCCACAGTCAGGGCTTCAGAAGGGCTTGGCTGTTGGGCACTGGGGCACCGGCCCAGGTTACTTCCTGGGACCCCACCCCTCCACTCAAAGTGTCCCAGGACCCAGGAAAGGCTCCCCCCCCCACCAAGGCTTATCCCAGTCAGAGCCACGCTGGTCCGGAGGCAGGCGACCACGCTGCTGCTCCAGACACACCCAACGCGGACCCCGAGTTGAACTTGACAGGCCTGGTGCCAGAGGCTAACTCCAGAACCATCTGTAGTGTTTGGAGTCTTGCCTGGGCAACAGCAGCGTGGCTTCTAGAAGAGACTAGGGTGTTGGCCGTGAAATGTAAAAGATCTAGTGTTCCACCAGAGAAGCTTACCTCTCTGAGCCTCAAGGCCTTAATTTGTGAGGGAGCTGGGCTCCTTGGGCTCTGGACCCCTTCGAGCCTTGAAATGCTATGTGGAAAGAAAACTGTGGAGAGCTCCCCAGTGGCCTGGTGTTCGGGACTCGCCGCTTTCACCGCCGAGGCCCGGATTCAATCCCTGGTCTGGGAACCAAGGTCCCACGTGAAACCACTGCACACTGAGGCCAAAAAAAAAACAACTAAACAAACAATCTTGGGAGTTTCCGTTGTGGCTCTGACCGGGATGAACCCAACTCGTATCCATGAGGATGCAGGTTTTGATCCCTGGTCTTGCTCGGTGGGTTAAGGACCCGGCGTTGCCGTGAGCTGTGGTGTAGGTTGCAGATGCGACTCGGATCCTGCATTGCTGTGGCTGTGGCAAAGGCCGGCGGGTACAGCTCCTGTTAGACCCCTAGCCTGGGAACCTCCACATGCGGCGGGTGCAGTCCTAAAAAGACAGAAAAAACAAAAAACCCAACTCTGGTCGTATCTCCTTTACTTTACACCTTCTACTGGGTGAGGAACTCCGAAAAAACTTGGAAAACTCAAAAACCCAGCACAAACACTGATGATGCTTAGTCTTGGCAAAGGTCAGTGTGAAAAGAGTGAAGCTGCCCCCGAAAATATGGCCGTTCTGATGCGAAGTTTTTTGTTTGTTTGTTTGTCTTTTTGCCTTATCTAGGGCCGCACCCACAGCATGTGGAGCTTCCCAGGCTAGGGGTCTAACAGGAGCTGTAGCCGCCGGCCTTCGCCACAGCCACAGCAACGCGGGATCCGAGCCGCCTCTGCGACCTACACCCTAGCTCACGGCAACACCGGCTCCTTAACCCACTGAGCGAGGCCAGGGATCGAACCCGCAAACTTATGGTTCTTAGTCGGATTCGTTAACCACTGAGCCACGAAGGGAACTCTGCGAGGTTTTTTTTATTCCTTTAACAAATGCGTCAAAGTGGGGAGATGACACAGCCACCTTGTTGTTGTTGGCACTGAGGAGCAGGGCTTATCTTGCCATCCCACCCCCCCACCTCCTCGCATGTGGTTCTCTCCTCTGCCGTGGACCTGCTCTGATCATCCCAGCGAGAGCTGCAGCCCTCGCCCGCTTGTAAGCTCTGGGCGCTTGTCTTTTCCTTTTTCCCCTTGGCTCTTGCATGATTGATGTGGCAGGTGCAAGGATATTGCCTGGATGTTGCTGCACGCTTGAAAAAGTCATTCTAGGAGTTCCCTCATGGCTTAGCAGTTTGAGGATTCTGTGTGGTCGCTGTAGTGGCCAGAGTTGCAGCTGTGGTGCAGCTTCGATTGCTGGCCCGGGAACTTCCACATGCCGTGGGTGCGGCAAAGAAAGAAAGACAGAGGAGTTCCCTTCATGGCTCAGTGGTTAACGAATCCGACTAAGACCATGAGGTTGCGGGTTCGATTCCTGGCCTCGCTCAGTGGGTTAAGGATCCGGCATTGACGTGAGCTGTGGTGTAGGCTGCAGACGCGGCTCGGATCCCGCGTGGCTGTGGCTGTGGCGTAGGCCGGCGGCTACAGCTCCTGTTAGACCCCTAGCCTGGGAAGCTCCATATGCCGCGGGTGCAGCTCTACATAAAGGCAAAAAGACAAAAGAAAAGAAAGAAAGAAAGACAGAAAGGAAGGAAGGGAGGGAAGGAGGAAGGAAAGAGTGACTTATTCCAAGCCCCCAAAGGGCATTTCTGGAGGGAGTGGGTCCTGCCAGTTCAGCCCAGATCTCACCTGCTCCGGGAGCCTTTTTTTTCTATTTAAAATTGCACCCAGCCTCTCCTCTTTCTGTTCTGGTTTTATTTTCCTACCCGGCTCTTATGATCTTCTAGCACTCGTATATTTTTCTCATTTATTTTATTGTTGGTCCCTCCCTGCCCCACCGCCCAAGCTCCTCCTGGGCAGAGATTTGTATCAGTTTTGTTCACAACGACATCCCATTGGTCAGTGCCTCGGTTCCGAGAAAGCGCTCAACAGATAAAGGCTTGCCGGAACACCAGTGACTGCGTGAGTGTCATATGGAGACTGTGGGATACAAATGTATAAATAGTGTGGTTCATGTTTTGCAGGAAGAACAGCAGGAAGAGAAAAGAGAAGGTGACACAAACCACTATACCTAAGCGACACAGATGGACTGGACCCAGCTGGGAATTGTACCCAGGATCTTGCAATAACCTATAATGGAATATAATCTGCAAATTAAAAAAAAAGAATTATTACTCTGTACACCTGAAACTAATACAATATTATAAATCAACCATACTTCATTTTAAAAAAGGAAAGAAGGAGGAGTCCCTGTTGCAGCTCAGCAGGTTAAGAACTGGACATGATGTCTGCGAGGCTGCGGGTTTGATCCCTGGCCTCGCTCAGTAGGTTAAGGATCCGGCATTGCCGTGAGCTGTGGTGTAGGTTGCAGACGTGGCTCGGATCCCGCATTGCTGTGGCTGTGGTGTAGGCCAGCAGCTGCAGCTCCCATTTGACCCCCAGCCTGGGAACCTCCATATGCTGTGGGTGCGGCCCTAAAAAGCAAAAAATAAAATAAAATAAAATAAAGGAGAGAAGGAAGGAAAGAAAGAAGGAGAAAAAGATAGCTCAAAAACCTGAAAATAGGTGCCCTGAGGTTGGTATCCTCTGGTTGTTGGAAACACAGGCGGTTTAAAATATCTTTTGGCTTTTCTTCATTTTCTAAAAAGATCAGTAGTGACCATATATCATTCTGGGGGAAAACAGGTAAAAGCATGAATATTAATTTTAAAGAAAAAGGTAAAGAGGCCAGCATAACTGTTTTCTTTCCCAGCCAAAGGCTTGACGTGTGTCTCTAATTTTAGCCCCAATGACATAGTTTCTTAAAAATCCTGATTCGTTGGAAATGTCAGGTAATTCTTGCAAAAGACTTCGTGTGGGAGGGGGTGGGGCACAGCTCACATTTTCTGGATAACTGCCCTTATTGTCCAGTTCACGCTGCGCATAGCATCATCTCTGCATCTTCCAGACCACACAGAAGTGAAGTCTGGAGTGAGAACTCCCAGGCCAGCCATCAATCAACAAGCGTTTAATGAGTTCCTACTACGTGCAGAGGTTCTGTACTCGCCGTGCATTCTCGCCCGCTCTCACGCATGCAGCCTCCTCACTGCCCACCCCCCGGACCTCTCACCACCCCCTGTCGGCTTTTAGGGGGCTCCCTGCCCTCCCAGAGCATCTCAGGCCCAGCCTGGGCATCATTCGTGGCGTCATGCCTTCCTTTCGGGAAAGGAGGGTTTCTGGGCTTTGTCCACCTGCTCTAAGCCTGGGCGGGAGCAGAGCTGGCTCGGAAACAGGCTCAGAGGTCACGTGGCGGCCCCCGGGGGGTGTCAGGCCCCCGAGCCTCCTCCCAGCAGACTCGCCTCGGGACCCTCTGCCTTCCTGGACATGCAGGGCATGGCACAGCCCCGCCAAGGTGACCCACCCGTGGGATGGGGCCGAGAGGGGCAGCCGCGGAAGGTCACCTGCCTGTCCCACTGCAGGAACGCCTGGCGGCCACACTTTTTTTTTTCTTTAAAGACTTTTTTTTTTATAATAATGAATTTTATTTCAATTATAGGTGTACAAAGATCATCACAAGTCAATGTGATAGATTTTGTGTCCCAAACAAGCGACAGGAATTGATGTAATGACTTGCCACCTGAAACGCACATTTCCCGTTGGGACTAGTCCCTGTCCTGATGAAGGGGAGGTGGTAAGCGTGCTTCCCGGAGCAGCATGAGGGAGTCCCTGAGTTTCCCGGCAGAGGCCTGGGGGTGTCTGTCCGGAGGCAATGCTGGACCAGCTGGGTGGCGCCCAACGGGAGAGGGGAGGTGCGGAGCTGGGTGGCTCCGACATCATCCGGGAGTGTGTCCGGGCACGCGGTGGGATCCAGGGAGGCTGGAGAGATTTCCTGCCGAGCTAATGAGGGTGCTGGCAGCGCACAGCGATCCCTGGCAGGGATCCTGACTCTAACTGGGATCCAGCCTCGGCTCCTCGGGAGGGCGGCAGCCTGTGAGCGCTGGGGCTCCATCCTCCCCAGAAACTTCCTGGCCCGGCCTCTCCAACAGCTTCTCTTCCCTCCCCTCCCTCCACCAGGAAATGCTTTCCAATCTCACCCAGGACACCACAGGAAGCCACCAGCCACTCTGCAGCCCCACCCCAGGTGTGGGCTCCATCCCAGTCTCTGTGTCACCCACCTGTCAGGGTTTGGATGAGGGGATCTGAGCCCCTGAGCGCTGCTTCCCTTTTCCCCACCCACAGTCTCCTACAGATGGAGAATTTCAACCAGAAGAGGACTAGCGTGACCGGTGCCCCTCCTGGACCTCGCAGCCTGGGGTACCTTCTGCCAGGGGGCGGGGGGGGGCCGGGGCTAAGACAACTCCAGGGCTAGTGGGGCCTCCAACACTCTGGGGAATATTCTCCAAAAGGAAGGACCAGGGAGTTCCCGTTGTGACTTAGTGGGTTAAGGACCTGCCTAGTATCCATGAGGATGCAGGTTCGATTCCTGGCCTCGCTCAGTGGATTAAGGATCCCTCGTTGCCACAAGCGGCCACGTAGGTCGGGGATGCAGCTCGGATCCCATGTTGCCGTGGCTGTGGCCTAGGCTGGCAGCGGCAGCCCCGATGCAACCCCTAGCCTGCGAACAGTGCGGCCCTAAAAAAACGTACAACAACAACAAAAAAGGAAGGACTATTCTCCACCTTTCAGGGCGTGACCAATACTTGATCAGCCTCCTGTCTTGATAAAGCCCTTCTAATTCTGGCCCTTCGGTCATTACTTCGGCTGCTCCACGCTGGGCCCCCGGGGAGGCAGAGAGTCAGGTGGATGGGGCGATTAGGGTCAACACCGAGCTGTCCACCCTCAGGACAGTCCTTCCTACTGAGACCTCGTGGGCTGGTCCACCACCGAGCTGAGATTCGGATTTGGAATCACCGAAGATGTGCCAGCCGCCTTCTCCGTGGCAGCCCTTTGGCCAACACTTCTCTGCGTATTAGACGGACAGACCCTCAGCGGGTCTGGGACGGAAGTTAGTTCTGAAGAAAGCGGGCCGAGATCAGGCCTCTCTCTAAAAGGGACGTTTCCCCGTAGACCTGAAAGGCGAGCTGGGACAGCCAGCGCCCGCAGTCGCTCAGCTCACGCCTGGAAGGACCCAGACGCGGGACTCAGGAAGATCTTCGAGGGGACCTGTTGCCGGAGTGGGGGTGGAGCTGGAGGAGGGGCGCGGTTAAGTGAGAAGGTTGCCAAATCGATCCGAGCCCCCGTTTCAGGTACCAGCTCCTGTGTCACTAGGTTAGAGTCTTCCCATCCTCCCTGGGCCACGTGCACCCAGGAATCAGGGGTTCCATCCCCCACTTGCCAAGAAGTCACCCCCTCCCACCCACGCCGACCGCACCACACTCGGCGGCGGTGGCGCTTTTCCGGCAGCCGTGGCCGCAGCGCCGGGTGGCACCTTCCACGAGCAGCCAGGGACGGCTTTCCAATCTGCGCGGCTTTTTTCTTCCCGTCTGTCTCTCTTTCTTCCCTCCCTTTTAAAAGGAAAGCAAGGTCTCTATTGTATCCCATTGTGCGCTGACTGCCTGGCCGCGGGTTTTTTCCGCCCTGTCTCATTAAGATGGATGAGGTCGCTGCCTTATTAATAATTGGTAAGGTTGGCCTTTGTTCCTCTTTCCTCTCCTCGCTAACGAAGGTCCAGTGGCTCCATAAAGGGCTTTGCAAGCCCCGGGCGCACCCAAGCACCTCCCCGGCGTGCAGGGCGCCGCTGCCAAGGCAGGTCCATTGGCCAAGCCAGAGAGTCCCAAACGCGCCCAGCCCTGGAGTTCTGGAATCTCAGGACGAAGGGCTGCACTCAGCCAGCCCCAGGGAGGCGGCTGGACAGGACCGGCGCCCACGGGGCGCGGGGGCGGGGGGGCCACCCCACGCCGAGTCCTGGCTCTGCCCTGGGCCTCTCTGCACACTCCAGGCTGTGTTCCCCTCGCTGTGTCCCCAAGCATCTCCTTCGAGGCGCTTTGGCCACCGTGCCTCTTTGCCTTACTTTCTAGCGGAGCGAGACCAGAAAAGAACAAACACACACCAGGAAGCAAGATGTTTGGAAAGTTGGAAGGGTTATGGAAAAAAAAAAAATCAAGAGTTCCCACTGTGGCTCAGTGGGTTCAGAACCTGACTAGTATCCATGAGGATGCAGGTTTGATCCCTGGCCCTGCTCAGTGGGTTATAGGTCCGGTTTTGCTGTGAGTTTGCAGGTGAGGCTCGGATCCGGCGTTGCTGTGGCTGTGGCACAGGCTTCAGCTGTAGCTCCCATATGACCCTGACTGGGAACTTTCATATGTCATAGGTGCAGCCCTTAAAAAAAAAAAAAGGATGATTAGATCTGAAGGGCTTAGATCTGACCTCTCTAAAAAAGGGACATTTCCCTGTAGAGCTGAAAGGCGAGGTAGGACAGCCGGAGGGCAAAGCCCTCAAGGTCGGGACATCACCGGTAAAACAAGGGCCTAGGAGGCAGCGAGCCTGTGGAACTGACAGAGCTGGACTTGGCTGGAGGTTGCAGCAAAGAGGCAGAACCAACATGGGGTCACGCCAGGCCTGGGGAAAGAAGTTGCTAGGGGTTCCAGGGGAGGAAAGCCTTGAGATGGGGGGGTCAGTGTGGGGACACTGGGGGGGGGGTGCAGTGGGGAAAGAACGGAAGGCCACCGGCCAGGAGTCAGGAGGGTGCAAGCTGGTACGTGACAACCTCTTGGCTCTTAGCCCTGAGTCTCTGTAATGAGTGGGTCTGGGCGCTTGAGCGCCGTGCGCGCCCCTCACTCTCAACCCGGCCTCTCATTCCCGACGGACGGGCTGCGGAGCTCAGGTGAGCGGAGAGGAACGAGGCAGGTAATTGCAGCGGGAGGAAGACTGATCGAACCCGTCAACCTGACAGAAGTTGGTAAAAGCCGTTGGCCGTGTAAATTTTCTACTGCCGAGAAAGCTTACACCTCCCCGGGCCTGTCCTCCCTGCCGCTCCCGCGGAGAACACGGGTGTCCGCCCCGGGAAAACACAGCCAAGTTCCTCCGAGGACACCGAGTCCCCTCCGTGTCTGCCCCCCACCTCCTCCCCCCAAAAAGCAGTAAGAAGCAAAGGGAGAGACAGTATTTGCTTTCTGTAACGTTACTCGATGGCCTTCAAGCACCCCCCCCCCGACTTTTTTATGTCCTGGGCTTATGAACTAAAGCTTATTCACACAGCCGCGGAGCACAAGGATCCGCTCTCAGGGCGGGCCCGGCGAGAGGGTTCCGGCTCTGACCCCCGCCCCCACCGCTGCCGTGTCAAGAAGATTAATGCCCTTTCTCCGACCTGTGAATGGGAGGCCGGGCTGTCACTGACCTCCAGGGGCGGGGAGCCCTGCATGTTCGCCTGGGACTGAGGGACCCTGGCTGAGTGCGCATGCACACACACACACACACACACACACACACACACACACACATGCATATACACACACACGCATGCATGCACACATATCCACATATATGCAAACCCACACGTGTGCACACACACACACACACATGCACATGTGCATTCACATATATACACATATACACAAACCCACACATAAACCCACATATGCACACATGCATGCACACACATGCGCACACACATGCATACACACATACACACGTATATACAAACCCACACATGCACACACATATACACACACGCGCACATACATGCATGCACATGCATACACACACGCACACACATGCATACACACACATGCATGCATGCACACATAACCACATATATGCAAACCCACACATGTGTGCACACACACACACACATGCACATGTGCATTCACATATATATATACACATATACACAAACCCACACATAAACCCACATATGCACACACATATACACAAACACATGCACACACATGCATACACACATACACACATAAATACAAACCCACGCATGCACACACATATACACACACATGCACACACATGCATGCACACATGCATGCATACATATATACAAACCCACACATATACACAAACACGCATGCACACACATGCATACACACATATATACAAACCCACACATGCACACACACATACACAAACCCACACATAAACACACACAGGCACACAAACATACATACACATGTACACATATATACATGCATATATATATATATATATATA
Source organism: Catagonus wagneri (assembly GCA_004024745.2). Taxonomy (NCBI): domain Eukaryota; kingdom Metazoa; phylum Chordata; class Mammalia; order Artiodactyla; family Tayassuidae; genus Catagonus; species Catagonus wagneri. The sequence continues at coordinate 3,899,638 of PVHT021183523.1, read as the reverse complement.
TATATATATACACACATGAACTCATGCACATACATGCATGCACACACACACACGCACACACACACACACACACACACTCTCCTTCCAGGAGCCACCTGGGGAGGTTTTTATTCTCAGCACGGTTTCAAAGTTTATCTCAGCCTGTGAGCAGAGGAGTTAGGTTGATCTGCTGTATCTGGAGCTGGCAGGTCCCACGGGGAGGGGACCCGGGCTCCATCTGAGTTAACCCCACAGATCTGGGAGGCTTCCATCATTTTGCTTCTTTTGACCCCATGCCCCAAATGTACTGATGAGAGAAAGAGCAGATTCCATGAGCTCTGACCAAGCGCCTCTGAGCACCGTGCGGGCCTGGTGTTGCCACCTACCTGGGCCCACCCTCAGGGTCTGCCCTGAATCCTGTCTGCTTGTTCTGCACTGAGGGGTCTGACTGGCTTTTCTCCCCCTGACCTTCCCACTGGGGAATGGCCTTCCCGCCTCAGAGCCCCGCCGTTGTCACACAGACGTTAAAGTCTAGTTAAGTCTGCACCCGGGCCCTCTCCAACCCCGCCACCCCGCCACATACTCCACTCTCTCTCCTTTGATTTTTTTTTTCTTTTTTTAGGGCCACACCCACGGCATATGGAGGTTCCCATGCTAGGGGTCAAATCAGAGCTGCAACTGCCGGCCTAGGCCACAGCCATGGCAACAGTGGTTAACGAATCCAACTAGGAACCATGAGGTTGCAGGTTCGATCCCTGGCCTTGCTCAGTGGGTTAAGGATCTGGCATTGCCGTGAGCTGTGGTGTAGTTCGCAGATGCGGCTCGGATCCCGCGTTGCTATGGCTGTGGTGTAGGCCGGTGGCTACAGCTCCTGTTACACACCTAGCCTGGGAACCTCCATATGCCGTGAGCACGGCTCTAGAAAGGGCAAAAAGACAAAAAAGAAAAAAAAAATTGGGTTATGTTGGTGTTTGTATGACTATAAATATTATAAAATTTATTGAGTTAAAACAATATTCAATTTCTGTCCAGTCTGGGTGGTGATCGCTCAGAAGTTGGCAGCATCGGATTTGCTGACCGAGGAGGTCCATTCATCCCGAAGTGCTGGGGGCTTGAGCGTGTTGTCCCCTCCGCCTGTACAGAGGCATTTATGTGCTGGGGGCCTTGCGGTCCCTAAGAAAAGAGATAGTGCCTAACGGTGCCTACTTTAAACATTGGCTGGGGAGGAATCGTTATCATGGACAAAATACCTTTTGGCCCTCATTAAAGAACCATAAGAAGTAAGCTCACTTCTCATTAAAAAGGATAGTCGGTGCTGGGACATTTAAACCCACCAAGCGATGCCTCTTGGTCACTGACAGAGTTTAATTGCATCAAACTGTGCCTCCCAGAGGCACTTTGACACGTCCTGGCAATGTTTAGTTTCCATAACGTCCACCAGTCACTTAGTCACCTGGTTGTGGCTGGCGGGGCTTTCTTGATGGGGCCTCCCCTTAATAGGAGTGGCCAGCAATTCCGGGACAGGCAGGGAGCCGCTGGGCCGGCTGGGCCGGCTGGGCCAGCGAGGACACCTCCCAGGACACCTCCCAGGTCAGGGAGTGACAACAGATGTGGACTCGTCCTCTGGGCATCTGAGAAGAGGCGTGAAGGGTCCCTCCCGGGGCTGGGGTGTCCCTGCCAGCGGTGAGTCAGCGCCGCTCAGGACGTGCACACGCCAGCCAGGAACCCGGCATGATTCTGAACGCCTCCCGCAGCAAAGCCTGACATCGGGACCCTCTGCGGTTTGGCTCAGAAAGCTCCCTCCTGCTTCGCCTCCCACTCGCTCCCTCTCCGTGGTCAAACCAAACAGCTCCCCTTTCCCTGAACACCCACAGGCTTCCCACCTCCCCACTTTTACCTTTGCTGTTTCTGCTCCTTGAGATGCTAATCGTGTCCCCTCCGTCATTGAAAATGCCATCACCTACCCCTCCGGGTTCAACTCACTCACCCCCTTCCTGTCCACAAGGGCAAGACCTGTTCTCTGAAGGCTCAAGGTGGTTTATGCTCCGCTCAACACCCTGCTGTTTTTCTGCTCTGCTCTGTGTGTGTCTTTGTCTCATCCACCTTCCCGGACTGGGGGCTTTTGGAGGGCAGGCTCCTAGTCGTGCATATTTCCCCTCACATGCCTTGTGCAATGTCCTGGATGGATGGACAGATGGATTGGTGGGTGGGTGGATGGATGGATGGATTGGGATGATGGATGGATGGATGAATGGATTGGTGGGTGGGTGGATGGATGGATGGATGGATGGGTGGATGGATAGATGGATGGATGGATGGATGGGCGGGTGGATGGATGGATGGATGGGTGGATGGATAGATGGATGGATGGATGGATGGGTGGGTGGATGGATGGATGGATAGATGGGTGGGTGGGTGGATGGATGGATGGATAGATGGGTGGGTGGATGGATGGATGGATTGGGATGATGGATGCATGGATGGATTGGTGGATGGATGGACAGATGGATGAAAACAGAGAGGGAGGGAGGGGGAAAGGAGGGAGGAATGAATGAATAAACAAAGGACCCTTTGCCCTGAGGACCCACCCCCTCCTAGTAACCAGAGAGGCCTGGCTCGCTGCCCTGCGGACGAGATGCTAAATGAGCCTTCTCTAATGGTTCCCTCCTGCCCCCCAGCCCCCCGTCTGGGGCCTCCCTTCAGCAGCATCCATCACACGGGCCTGGGCTCACTGAGGAAAAGATATGCAAAGGCGGAGCAGGGCAGGCCTTGCCCCGTGAAATCCTCTTCTTCAAGGGCCACTGCCCCCACAGGAAATCAATGAAGGACAGACCCGCCTGCTGGGCCCCTTTATCCCACGGCCCTGACACCCCGGAAGCTGTGACCACACACAGCGGGAGACGCACCATCACCCCTGCCAAGGTGTCACAGGTTGTCACCGGCGGGGGCAGATTCCCTGTGCTGCACAGACACACAAAAGCCAGCGCTGCGTGGCAGTGACAAAAGCCACCTTCAACAGGACGGCTTCAGTTAACCAGAGCGCCCTGCACCACAGCTCTCATCTCGCTGAGGTTTTTGTTCGTGTGTTTTGTGTTTTCAATCCCAGTCCCCTTTCTGGAGGAACAAAAGAAACGGTCCAAGAAAACAAACTGACAGTAGGATTGTGGTCAAGAACGGTTGCCGGCAAAAACAAGACGGGCGAGGCTTTAGCGTCCGGCAATTTCAGTGCAGCCCTCCTGGCCCCCCGCCCTCCCTGCCTGCGCTGGAAGCTGGAGGTCGCCTGTGTGTGTTGATTGACTGCCCGATGCACAGAGCCGAAGGGCAGGGGTCCACGTGGTACCGGCTCACTGTCCCCTCTCCGGTGACTGAGGAATTCGAGGATGCTGTAACTAAAGCCACCAGGGCCAAGGCACAGCCTCATCGCCCAGGAGGAGTCTGGTGTCCCCACAGACCGTGTTTGGATCCGATTCCCATCACCCACTCTCCGCGGGACCTCAGCAGGCAGAAACCGCTGCGCCTCGGGCTCCTCACCTGTAGATCATGGCTACACGCCCACTGGGTGGCTGTGGGGCTTCATGGAGAAAACACACACCTCAGAGTCTCTTTCTCCGATACCGAGTTTCCTTCCGTTCTCCCTGCCTCCCAAACCTCTCGCACCCCAGCTTCCCAGCCAGGACTCCCAGGTGGTTCTCTCTGCAGCAGCCCCATGCCTCGTGAGGTGAGGCAACTTGGACCCATCAGACCCCGAGATGCCCCAGGACCTGGCCCAGCAGAGCCGAAGAGCCCGGCGCAGGCACCTGCCCCCGTGAGCCGTGCGGGTCTCGCAGCCAGCCTGCACCACTTCCACGGAGCCCGGCAGCTTGGGAGAGACAGACAGAGCTAAGGGGGAGGAGACAGCCCAGGAAGCCCTGCCCCTGGAGGCATCCTCCTTCCTTGGCACAGTGCCAGCTCCATCACATGGCTCTGAGCTGCCTAACTTAATCCCTATGACATCAGGGCCCAGTACTGTCCCCTACAGATAAGGAGGCCAGGGCCCAGAAGAGTCACTTTTTCAAAGTCACACATGACATAAGTGGGGGGCGGGGAACCAGCAGGTGAACCCATGGGGTCTGGCTCCAGAGCCAAGCCGGCAGCCCCTGCACCTGGGGGTGCCCTGCACCCTCAAAGCTTCAGACAGGCAGAGACCCCCGCAATTCCGGCACCATCTCGGGGAGGGAGGGGACCCACTGTGTGTGAATACTTTGCATATATTCTCTCCACTTCTCACAGCACACCTGCACCGTAGGTATAATTTCCCCAGAGCAGAAATACTGAGGTCCAGAGACATGAAGAGATGGAGTGTTTTGGTGGCCTAGTGGTTATGGATCCAGTGTTGTCACTGCTGTGGCACGGGTTCAATCCCCAGCCCAGGAACTTTCATATGCTGCAGGCACAGCCAGAAAAAAAAAAAAAAAAAAGAGTGAATTGTATGGTACCTGAATTCTAATTCAGTAAATCTATTATTTAAAAAAAAAAACAGTTCCCATCGTGGCTCGGCTGGTTAATGAACCCAACTAGTGTCCACAAGGACACAGGTTCAATCCCTGGCCTCACTCAGTGGGTAAAGGATCCCACTTTGTAGTGTAGCGCACAGATGCAGCTCGGATCCGGCGTTGCTGTGGCTGTGGTGTAGGCCAGTAGCTGCAGCTCCGATTCAACCCGTAGCCCGGGAACTTCCATACGATGCGGGATAAACAAACAAACAAAAAAGAAAATAGAGACGTGCAGAAAAGGCGTGAGGTCACAGAGCTTGTAAGAGGCCAAGACACATTCATCTGACTCCAAAAGCTGTGATTTTTCCACTGCCCCAGCTCAGAGGTCAGTGTCAGACACACATCCGGGGAACCTGAACAGCCACCCTCACAAGGGTTTAAGGGGGCACGAGACCCCATGTGTTCAAGCTCCTCCAGGACCCCCAGGTACAAACTAAACCCCAGCTCAGGTCTCACTGTTCCGTGACCTTCTCCAAGGGCACCGCCCAGCATCTGCACTAACGAGCGTGTTATCAGGGTCGAGAGCACACACACCGACCGACAGAGTGGCGGGGGCTGCCTTTATCTGGACTTAACTGTCGTTGGTAGAGACCAGAACCCCCAGAGGATTATGACAGAGGCGGGGACACTGATTTGGGAGGAGGGGGCGCTGAATATTCAAGGGGCCGTTGCGATGGCTGGCGTGCCTGGGGGTGGGGGAGGGAGGGGGCGCTCAGGGCACGTGGGCCGGACCAAGGCAGGCGGCGGCCGCTGCCATCCCTATGTCACTGTCATCATTATCGGCATCATTCAGCGCTCCATCAGCATCCTTTACTCACCCTCTCCCCACACCTACAAGTCCCTCCACGAAGGCAGGGACCACTGAGTCCCGGAGCGTCCCCGAAGCAGGCTCGACCCCCAGCCCTCCGAAGCACCCCCTCTTCTCACAAAGCCCAGGCTCCTGGGAGTTCCCCTTATGGCTCGGCGGGTTAAGAACCTAACTGGCATCCGTGAAGATGCAGCTTCGATTCCCGGCCTCGCTCCGTGGGTTAAGCATCCGGTATTGCCGGATTGGATACCTAGCCTGGGAACAGCCATATGCTGCAGGCGTGGCCCTAATAAGACTTTTTGTTTTTTTTATTACAAATAAATAAATAAATAAAGCAGAGACACCTCAGCTGGGTCTTTATGCCCCAGAGACTCTGAGACCTAGCCCTCAGCCCGGGGCTGACTCCCACGTGGGCCAACAGAGACGATGCCCCTTGGGGACCTGTGCCGGGACAGCCGCCTCTGGCCCTTTAAGGGCCTGGGACCCTCCCAGAGAAGGGTGTCGGGGTGCCTGGAGTCGGCAGAATGGAGCCCAATCTGCAAAGCTCCCTGGGTGAAGACACAGCTCCTCCTGCCCCCCACCCCGAGGGCGGGTGCTCCCTGAAACGCTCCGGCCTCTGGGGCCCCGAGTCCCATCAGACCCGGGAATCTGGCGTGTCTCTTCTGATCCGTGAAGGGAAGCCGACAGAGTTGTGGCTGATTTCAGCCCCCAAGGTTGCCGAGGGCAAGGGGCGTTCAAGAAAGTGTGAGCAAGATAAAAGGAGCGCTGTAACCGCGTCACGACTTGGGAGCTGCGAGTAGGGCCCCTGAACAGGGCCACGTGCCTAACATCACCAGAATTTGCTTCACACGGCAGCAGCCACAGGGTTCCAAAAACAGGAAGAAAGGACCAGCATCGGCACCTGTGCTGCAGGGGAGAGGCCCCGCTCAAAAAAAAAAAAAACAGAGGCAAAACATTAAGTGGGAGAGGACTTACCCCTTCCTGGCCAACCTGGTGTAGCCCCAACACCTCGCAGTAGTTCCTTCTGCCTCTGACCTCATCACTCCCTGCCCGACCCCATCCTTCCTGGGCATCCGCTCACCATAGCTCATTGCTTCCTCCCACAGCCTCTACATCTCCTCTCTTACCCTGAAGGATGCAGGTCACCTCCCTCCCTTATCTCAGCCTCTCTCCCCACAGGCTCCATGCCCTTCACCTCCAAACATCCCAACACCTTTCCTTGTCCCCATTTGTCAGCAGCGTAAGCTACTCTTGACTGTCGTTCATGATACTCTCTCCCCAGCAGGTGTAGTCTCTCCCCTACTCTTCCCAGATCCCCAGCTTCAGACCATGGGGTTCATCATGAATAGCCTCACACGCTCAAGATAGGAAATGACCTTGACATTACTGCTTGAGGATTCCTTCACCTTCCTTCCCACCCCCAAGACCCACACCATGATCCACACTGGCCCTGGACCATCCCTTTCTCTTCAACACCAGCTTCCTCTTTTTTTTTTGTTTTTGCTTTTGTTTTTGTTTTTGATCATGCCCGCAGCATGTGTAAATCCCAGGCCAGGAACTGAACCTGCACCACTGCAGTGACTCAAACCACAGCAATGACCATGCCAGATCTTTAACTGCTAGGCCTCCAGGGAACGCCATCCCTTGGATCTTATAAAAACCATTATCAAGGTCTTCAGCCCTAGTTCCTCCACCTGCCTTCCCACCACCACCCCCTTTATAAATTCATAGCCTCTTTGGAGCCAAACCTTATATACGTCTGTGTTTGGTTCTCCCATACTGCCTTCATCCTGGAAGGATTCACCCCTGCCTTGCCAAATCCTACCCAGCCTTTAAGATTCTGCTCTGTGGGGCCTCCTCTGGAAATCCCCTCCTCTTCTCCCCTGTCAGGTGTTACCCCCACCTCCCTCCCTTCCATGAGCTGGAAGTCATCCTCTGAATTCCTACTGCCCCATTGTTCCTGTCCTAAGATGCTTTTCACTTTCTACATTGTGTCCTAGGTGTTTGTCTATCTTCCTGTCTCCCTGATGACAAAGATTCCATGAAAGATGTAACTAAATACTTTCTATCTTTATAGCCCCCAAAGAACTAGGACAATGCCTTTGAATAGATTTGTTGCATGAATGCATGCATGAATGAAGGATACCTCCAGCTTTCACAGAAGGCAGTTTCAGAGCATCTAGCGCTTAGGGAAGAAACTTTGGGATCTTGCCCAGAAACAATTTGGCGATTGTAAAAATATCACTTGAATTATTTACCCGAACTATGTCTGTTGACAGCCATCTGCAGCCACCTCTGTGTAGAAGCAATGAAATTAAAATCTGCTGCGTGGAACCGAATTCCTTGAGCAACCCTTCTTTTACACCCCACCCCCACATATGGAAGATGGAAAGCTTCAGCTTCTCAGTAGTTTCCCTCCCAGAACTGTGAAGGGTAACCCCACAACCTTGGCTGCTCCACCCCCACCCCAGCTCAGCCACTGAGCTCATGTCTTCTAACCCAATTCATTTTCTAGATAGATGGAGCAAATACCTAGCAAATATTATTTATGACTTTGTGATAAATAAGCCTTTTACAGAAGTTATTCAAGGAGTTCTGGGGAATTTCAAGGATAACTTTCAGCAAGTTTGAAAGGTCGGGTCAGCCTGGGATACTGAGCCCATAGTATTTGCCGTTCGTTCATCTGTTTTGAATTATTGGTCTTACCCAGCTTCAGTCGGCTCTCAATGGACTGCCTGTGATTTAGCTCTCTGGCTGTATTTTATTTTCGATAGTGGGAAAGGGGCTTTAATAATTATTATTTGTGCTAGACTGACAGTGGGGAGAGGAAAAAAGGGGTCGTAATGAAATTCCAACGCTAGCAAATGTGATGGAAAAGATGAGTTAAACCTGACTGGCCACACTGCCCATGGACCCCACAACCCTGCACACAGAGCAGTGGTATCACCCTCTGTGCAGAGGTGAGAAGGCACCAGGCTCAACCTGGCAGCACAGAGGTAGGGTCATAAGGGCAGGGCTTTCCCAGAGAGCCAGGAAGCAATGGGCTAGCCTGGGACATTTTCTAATGTGTGAATGCATGCCTGATCCTCTGCAAATGCAGTAAACACAGCTTCTTGGGAGCAGAGACTGTCTCACTCACTTCTGAATCCACAGAATCTAACATTCCTCCAGCATTTAGTAGGCCCTCAATAAATATTTACTGGATTGAGTTGGATTGGATTGGAATGGAGTGGGTTGAGTTGAGTCGGGTTGGGTTGGGTTAGGGTGAGCTGGGTTGGGTTGGGGTAGGGTGGATTGGGTTATGTTGGGTTGGGTTGGGGTGAGTTGGGTTGGGTTGGGGTGAGTTGGGTTGGGTTGAGGTGAGTTGGGTCGGGTTAGGGTGAGATGGGTTGGGTTGGGGTAGGGTGAATTGGGTTATGTTGGGTTGGATGGGGTGAGTTGGGTTGGGTTGGGCTGGATTGTGTTGAACTGGGTTGGAGTGGGTTGTGTTGTGTTGTGTTGTGTTGTGTTGTGTTGTGTTGAATTGAATGAAATCAAATCAAATTGGGCTCCCATTTCCCCTCCACTCTAACTCTAATTTCTTCCCACAAAGCCTTTTATTTTTTTAAATTGTCTTCACTTTCGTCTTGATTGTTGGCTTTTTAAAATTTTTCATCCGGTAAGTTTGTCTAGCATGCTTGTTTGGCTATGATTTTGATTTAACCTGAGAATGAATTTGCCCAAGGCAGAAGTTGGACTTAGAAAGTAAAGGTCTTTACAGACAGATCTGCACATTTCTCGCCTGGATAATTCGGCAAAATTCATTCTCTATTCCTGAGATCTAAGTGCATCAGCCTATTGTTCTAAAAACGATGTGGACTAAAGAAATAGAAATAAGGAATGTTGTCTCATCCTATACCTTTTGAAAATAGTGAAATTTGTATCACCTTGTTATAGTTTTAAGGATGACTTTTTTCCTGGTCTGCTCTACTAATTTGCAACTCTTTTTTTTTGGCATATTGCACTGGGTGTACATAGGTTCTTTTAAAAAAGTACTTAGTGAAGTGAATTGGCTGCCGAAAGCCTGATCTGTTCACCTCTGTGGCTGTTTGTTTTTAACTTCAGAAAGCAGAAAAATGTCTCCCCCTGTGAGAAATCAATCAAGGGCTCCTTTGTCCCCAGACTGAGGCATATTCTGCTGGATTCCTTTCTTTGAAACATCTGTCCCTCTCACTTTCCACAGTAAATACGGCCTGAAGAAACGCGACCTTGGTTCACTTTCTAAATCAAATTATATTTAAATGCACTGGTGGCTATTTAAAGGGACTTCTCCTGCAATATGAACAACTCTCTGATTTACCTCCCATCAAACTCTGGATTCTTCATATTGGGTTTTCTCAAGGAATATCCGTCTCTTCTTGTTTTTCTTTCAGAAAAAGACAATTAGCAGCGAGTGGGTTTCTGTGGTCTCCTTCCAGGCTCAGGCCCCGGGTGCTGGGGAGGGGAACATGTCTCTTCCCCAAAGTCCCATACGAGTAAGTACGGGAGCCCAGCTCTAAAAGGGGGGGTTAGGAGTTCCCGTCGTGGCTCAGTGGTTAACGAATCCAACTAGGAACCATGAAGTTGCTGGTTCGATCCCTGGCTTTGCCCAGTGGGTTAAGGATCCGGCGTTGCCGTGAGCTGTGGTGTAGGTCGCAGACGCGGCTTGGATCCCGCGTTGCTGTGGCTGTGGCGAAGGCCGGCAGCTACAGCTCCTCTTAGACCCCTAGCCTGGGAACCTCCATATGCCGCGGGTGCAGTCCTAGATAAGGCAAACAGACAAAAAAAAAAAGGGGGGGGAGTTTAGAAAGAGAAAAGGCTGAGGAGCTCCTACTGTGGCTCAGCAAGTTGATGAACCCGACATCGTGTCCATGAGGATCCAAGTTCAATCCCTGACCCCGCTTGGTAGGTTAAGGATCCAGCATTTGCTGCAAGCTGCAGCATAGGTCACAGATGCAGCTCAGATCTGGCGTTGCCGTGGCTGGGTTGCAGGCCAGCAGCTGCAGCTCTGATTGGACCCCTAGCCCGGGAACTTCCATATGCTGCAGGTGCGGCCCAAAAAAAAAAAGAAAAAGAAAGAGAAAAGGCCGAGATTATCAGTCTCCAAAGAGGCCTTTAAATCATGAGGGAGGGTCTATGTCAAGAGGCTGCCATGGGATGGAGGAGCGGGGGAAAAAGAAAACAGGAAATAAGTCCACTGGGCAAGAGGGACAGACACCCCATCACCAGGGCCTTGGATGTCGCTGGCTTGTGCTCACTCCCGGCATCCAGCCCGCGCTGGGCCAAGTCCCAGGGGCAGAGCCCACAGGGTCCCGAGCCCGCTTTCCTGGTGGGCGAGGATTTCCGCAAACCTCTGCAGCTCCTAGACGCGAACCCTCACTCACGGCCCGCTGTCCTTGAGAACACCCTCAGCGTCAGCTGGCCCCGCACCGAGCCTCGAGAAAACATGCTCCCCTCCCTTCGAGGGAACTGAGTGCACGCTGACGCTCAATTACACAGGCAATGCGGGGCTCAATTACACAGGCAATGCGGGGCGGGGAGAAGGGACTTCCTCCCACAGTGAATCCTTCCTTTTTTTTTGTATTTTTGCCTTATTTGGGCCGCACCCGCGGCATGTGGAGGTTCCCAGGCTAGGGGTGTAACAGGAGCTGTAGCCGCCGGCCTTCACCACAGCCACAGCAACGCGGGATCCGAGCCGCGTCTGCGACCTACACCACAGCTCACGGCAACGCCGGATCCTTAACCCACTGCGCAAGGCCAGGGATCGAACCCGCAACCTCATGGTTCCTAGTCAGATTCATTAACCACTGAGCCACGATGGGAACTCCCCGACGGTGAATCCTTCTGATCGATTTCATGCGACAGCATCCTTTTTCTTAAGATGGAAAGAAAAACAAAGATTTTTTTCCCCTGGTACACCGTTGGCATTTGGAGCCAGCTGCGTGTTCCACATCAGTGGCTGCGCAAAATCCTTCAGCCCGTAGAATGCCTGCGTCTCCTTCTTCTAAGTCTTTGCCTGGCCTGCTGTTTGAAGATGTTGTTCTGTTTCCCCTGCCTCTCCTGGAAAGCGCCTTCTTTCTTTTTCTTTCTTTCTCTTTTACGACCACACCCATGTCAAATGGAAGTTCCCGGGCTAGGGGTCGAATCAGACCTGTAGCCGCCAGCCTACGCCGCAACTCGTAGCAACCCCCGATCTTCAACCCACTGATCAAGACCAGGGATCGAACCCACGCCCTCATGGATACTGATCAGATTCCTTGCCGCTGAGCCACAGCGGGAACTCCCCTTCTTTCTTTAACCCCTTCCTCAAGACAAGGCTTGAGGGATATAAAGCCTCGCTGTTTGTTCTGGATTAACTTGCTGGTTAACCAACTCCCAAACTGGGTGATTTAAGATAACAGTTTATTATCGGCTCTCCCTTGTCTGTGGATGGGTCAGCTGGGCAATTCTCGTTTAAGATCACTTATTGGGTAGTAAATGGACAGACAGGAGCCAGGGCTGGATTCACTTAAAGACTCGAGGGGACTGGCCCTCTAGTGAAGACGCTCCAGTCTGTTACTGAACTCAGGTCCGGCTGCTGGCCACACTCGAAATGCTGGCAGCAAGGAATGCTTGCTTCCCTCGGGGGACAGCGACCTGGGGAGAAGGTGGACTTACGTCCAAGGCCAACTCACCCCTGCCAGTCAGGGGTCAAGGGCTTTTAAAGGGGAGCTTTAGGGGTATAGAGTGAGAGGGAGGGGGCCACGTATAGAGACAGCAGTCAGCTCTAACAATCATCTTGAAATTGTTCGTGCAGTGGTCAGATCAGCACCATCTTGTTTGTGTGTGGGGTGGGGGGTTTGCTTTGTTTTATTTTATTTTTTCTTTTTATGCATCTGAGGCATATGGCAGTTCCCAGGCTAGGAGTCAAATTAGAGCTGTAGCTGCGGCCTATGCCACGGCCAAGATCCAAGTCACCTCGGGGGCCTACACTACAGCTTGCAGTAACACCGGACCCTGAACCCACTGAGTGAGGCCAGGGATCGAACCTGCATCCTCACCGAGACAACAGTTGGGTTCTTAACCCACTGAGCCACAAGGGGAACTCCAGCCTCCTCTCGATTTAACCTTAAATTCCAGGCTCAGTTTGTTCCCGTTTCCTGGAAGCCAGTTCTCAGAATTGAGGTAGCTTACATCAGGGCTACAATCTGGGCATCATGTGGTTAATTTCGGTGGGCCCTCCGTATCTCCAAAAACAGCTCTAAGGTCTCCGAAAATGATCCGTAGACCTCAAGGAGGAGGAGCTAAACGGCCCTGACTTCGCTTAACGACTCCGTTATTATTGTTTTGTCTTGTTTGACTGCTTCCCCGTGTTTCTGCGTTTTCTCACTTTTCTGATTAAAACTGATTTCTTTGACTGAGGTTTCTCTACAGACAAGAGGCAGGCAGAGGACACAGAGGCGGTCCTGTCCTGGGAAGGGCCCTTAGGGTCCTGCTCTGTGTCACCTCCATGCCTGACAGTTGATGCTGACTGTCAGCTGGAGGCCGGCTGGTTGACAGCCGGAACATCTGCCTGTGGCGTTTCCAGATGGCTTCTCACAGCACGGTGGCACGTCCCAAGAAGGAGTGTCCCAAGAAGCGAGCGTTCTTAGAGCCCCAGACAGAGGCTGCAAAGTGCTGACGACCTAGCTTCAGAAGTCCCTGAAAGTCACTTCCACCCCAGCCTCCTGTTCGGACAAAGCCATGAAGGTCGGTCTAGATCCAAGAGGAGCGGAGTTTGTCCTGATGGGAATTATGCAAATATGCAAGTAAATATGCAAATATGCAAGAACCAGGGATCTGGAATTGTTGGCAGCCATGCTTGAAAACTCTCCACAGAGTACTACCATAACCTTCCCTTACCATGAAATTCTAACACCATTTTATTCTTTTGGTTTGTTTGTTTTTGGCCTTTTTCAGGGCCGCACCCACGGCATATGGAGGTTCCCAGGCTAGGGGTTGAATGGGAGCTACAGCTGCCAGCCTACACCACAACCACAGCAATGCAGGATCCGAACCGCATCTATGACCTACACCGCAGCTCACGGCAACACCAGATCCTTAACCCACTGAGCGGGACCAGGGATCGAATCTGTATCCTCATGGATCCTAGCTGGGTTCGTTACCACTGAGCCATAAGGGGAACTCCAAAACCTTCTTTTTTTTTTCATTTCTGATGCCCTGCTGCCTCGATTCCCTTCCCCTCTAACTCAGGATCTCTCTAATTAATGCCTTCTACTAGGAACAGATCTTCTCGAAGTCAGACAGCTTTCTTTGGAAAGCCCGTTCTGAACTAAGGACAGAAGATTTTGACTCAGAGAATAGCTGCTTTAAAACACTGGAGAGGAGCATTTTAGGAGGTGGCCTAGTAGCTAAAGATCCGGCACTGTCACTCTTGTGGCTCAGGTCTGTGGCCCAGGTTCGAGCCCTGGTCCAGGAACTTCTTCATGCTGCAAGCTCAGCTAAAATAAAAACACTGGAGAGCAATTTTTTTTAAGTTATTGGGTTTTTTAATCAGAGAAAGTCCATGGGTCTCAACTGTGTCACACATACTACAGAAATTTTCACATGATCCCACCATTTTTTCTCCTTTTGGGGAAACCAAATGACTGATCACCCTCTGAGGTTCTCCTCCGGACCTCTTTTTAAGAGTGGACAATCAAAAGAAAGGAAGAAAAAAATAAAAAAACAGCCCAGGGAGGGAAAAGTGAAAATTCAACTGAAAAGAATGTATCTTGAGAGTTTGCGTAATTCTAAAACCTTGCTGTTGGAAAGAAAAGTGACTGGGCTAGATCATGATGGAAGGTAATTTAAGAAAGGGAATGTATGTATATATATACATATCGCTGGGTCACTTTGCTGCACAGCAGAAACTGGCACAACAGGAGTTCCCACTGAGGCTCAGCAGGTTAAGAACCTAACACAACGTTGGTGAGGATTCAGGTTCAATCGCTGGCCTCACTCAGTGGGTTAAGGATCCAGCATTGCTGTGGCTGTGGCTGAGGCCACGGCTGCAGCACCGATTCGACCCTTGGCCTGTGAACTTCCATATGCCCCATGAGGCAGTTAAAAAAAAAAAATTGGCATAACATTGCAAATTAACTGTAATAAAAACTTTTTTAAATTAAGAAAAAAAAAAAAAGATTCTCCGGGAGCATCAAAGCTCCGGAGAAAAGAAGTGAGGCTTTGGATGGAAAAAAGAAGTGAGGCTTTGGATGGAAAAAAGAAGTGAGGCTTTGGATGGAGAATCCTCAGGCCCCCATCTCCCACCCAGCCCCCCTCCCCAGGCTCTGCAGGGCCCAGGGCGCTAAGACCAGTCACCCACTTTTCCTATGAGTAAAGAGGAGGCTCTCGCCCCAGTTCCCCTGGCTGGCTGAGGGATTGCCCCACTGAACCTTCTGGAACATCTCATTCGGAGGGTCTCTCCCCCCACTCCCGAGAATGGCCACCCTGGGGGGATGGGGGAGGGCTGGAGCGGTGACACAGGGAGCCCCCCCCATCCATAGACGAGGCCACGTTGTGTTTGTGTGACATGCTTCCAGCTTCTTGCAGGGGTACAAGCAGTGGGGGGAGCTGGGCAGGCACAGGCGGCCGCAGTCGTCTGGGTCTCACGCTCGCAGAAACGTTTCCATCATCTCCCAGGAGGCCCCAGGATCTGGACAAAAGCGTGCCGGAGGGGGTGTCCCCCGCCCTGACATCTCCCCTCTTTCTCGGCTAACAAGTGGTGGCCTCTCAGGGGCTCAGCAGGAAAAAGGAGTCGGTTTCCGCTTAGAAGACACTTGAGGCCTCTTCCGTCCCCTCGTTTTCCTTCGGGAAAAGCCGAGGTCAGGAAGCACTGATGCCGCAGCAAATCCCCCCGGCACCCCCACGGCCACGTGGAGCCGCTTCTCCCCTCCCGGACCAGCCGGCACTCCTTCGGGACCAACCGTGGGCAGCCGATCCCAGGCAGAGTGTGCTGCTGCGGGAGAAGAAGCCGCGGGGTGGGGGCCTTCGCCCCGGAGGTCCCTCCCCGCTTTAGCTCTTAATCACCAGATCGGAAAAGGGGGTAGGGGCGGGCCCGTAGGGGCGGGCCCCGGAGGGGGAGGGGGGACACAACACCGCCACCACCACCACCACCACCACCAACAAAAAAGAGAGCCCCACACCCAAGTCCCCATTCAGAGTGTTCAGAAAATAGGGTCAGGCCTGTCTTGTGACCTGAGCCCCCAGAGCGCCTGTGTTCCCCATAATTATCTAATACAGCACTCTGCCTGCCAAATACAATGAAACAATTTGTCACTTCAATTATCTGTCAGTCAACGGGCAGGGCCTTTTCAACAGGCCAGCACATGTGTTTTGAGAGCTTGTCACAGGGGGCCCGTCTGGCCAGACCCATAACCACGGAAAATGGAACCTTTGTTCACACGGGTTCTTAGAAAAGGAAATCCATTCAGTTTCTCTCCTGCTCCTCTCCCTCTTCTTTTTCTAAACGCCTTCGGCTTGGAATTTGCACAAGGAGCTGAATCGGTCCTGCTCTGAACCCTCAATGACTGGCCAAAGGATTTGCATGAGGAAGCAGAAATTAATTCTTCCTCTGGCTGCTCCCCCCGACCCGCACCCCGCCCCGGGTTTGCTGTAATTCTGTGTTGCAGAGCGAGATTACACCCGGCTTTACAGCGGGATGGGGTGCCCAGGGGGGATGGGAAGAGGGAGCGGGAGGTATCTGCATTTTGTTAGCATTTTCCCCACCCCCGCCGCCTTCCCTCCCCCCCCCACCCCCCAGGTCCCTTCACCTTCTCCCCTTGGAGGTTTAAAGGGAAAGGAATTCTCATCTGAGGACCAATGAAGCTTGGGGCCAAGCCGGGATTGCATTTCTGCATGAGGACCTATGGCTGAATTACTGAGACCTGACCGGGGAGGTCTGTGCCTTGCAAGATTTCCCTCAATAGTCTAACCTTAAATCCTGCATCCCAGTGTCAGGACGGTGTGTGAAGCTGCACATTAACATCCTGGGTTGGGAATGCAAGGTGGGCGTGACAGAGTATGTCAAGAAAGGACCCCGAAGACCCTTCCCGGGTCACAGAGTGGCTTGGCGTGTTTTCAAGATGGCAGCCGGGTGCTGGCTCACCCTTGTCCAGCCGTGGCTGTGCTGCCTGGCTTTCCCACCCTGGTTTCCGCTCTGATGAAATGTAGTTGTCTTAGTTTGAGGTGTACAGCGAAGTGATTCAGGGTTGGTTTTCTTTTTTCAGATTACTTTCCGTGACAGGTTATTCTGAGATACTGAATATAATTCCCTGTGCTATACAGTAAATCCTTATTGCTTATCTGTTTTGTGAATAGTCATTTTTAGTGGTGAATCTCACACTCCTAACCTAGCCCGCGCTCGCTTCTCTTCCCCTTTTGGTGACCAAAAGTTTTTCTTCTATGAGTCTGTTTTTGTTTTACATGTACATGCGTTGTATTATTCTTTGGATTCCGCATATAAGTGATATCATAGGGTATTTGTCTTTCTCTTGCTGACTAACTTCACTTAGTAGGATAATCTCCAGGTCCATCCACGTTGCTGCAAATGACATTATTTCCTTCTTTTTTACGGCTGAGTAATATTCCACTGTGTATATGTACCACCTCTTCTTTATCCATTCAGCTGTCAATGGACAATTTCCACTTCTTGGCTATTGTAAATAGTACTCCACTGAGCATTGGGATGTATGTATCTTTTCAAATTAGAGTTTTGTCTTTTCTGAATAGATGCCCAGGAGTAGGATGGCTGGATCACATTGGTAACTCCATTTTTAGCTTTTTGAGGATCCTCCATACTGTTTTCCATAGTGGCTGCACCAGTTTACATTCCCGCCAACAATATGGGAGTGTTCTTTTCCCCACACCCTCTTCAGCATTTATTATTGGTAGACTTTTCGATGATAGTTCTTCTGACCAATGTAAGGTGATACCTCAATGTAGTTTTGATGTGCCTTTCTCTAGTAATTAGTGCTGCTGAGCGTCTTTTCATGTGCCCGTTGGCCATCTGTGTGTGAAATATCTATTTAGATCTTTTGCCCATTTTTGGGTTGTTTATTTTAATACTGAGTTGTCTGAGCTGTTTGTACCCTTGTCAGTCGCATCATTTTGCAAATATTTTCTCCCATTCCAAAGGTTGCCTTTGCATTTGGTTGATGGTTTCCTTTGGTGCAAAAGCTTGTCACTTTGATTCGATCCCACTTGTTTATTTTTGCTTTTATTTCTTTTGCTCTGGGAAACTGATCTAAGAAATAATATAATGTATGTCAAATAACATTTTGCCTGTGCTCTCTTCTAGGAGATTTAGGGTGTCTTGTCTTATATTGAGGTCTTTAAGCCATTTTGAGGTTATTTTTGCATATGGTGTGAAGGTGTCTCATTTCTCTGATTTACATGTAGCTGTCCAGCTTTCCTAACACCACTTATTGAAAAGATCTTTTCTCCATTTGTATATTCTTATCTCCTTTGTCCCATATTAACCATAGAGGACATATTGACCACAGGTGTGTGACTTTATTTCTGGGCTCTCTATTCTATTCCATTGATCCATACGTCTGTTTTTTGTGCCGATACCATACTGTTTTAATTACTGTCACTTTGTAGTTTGTCTGAAGTCTGGAAGGGTTATGCCTCCAGCTTTGTTCTTTTTCCTCAGGATTGTCTTGGCAATTCTGGGTCATTTGTGGTTTCCTATATATCTTAGGATTATTTGTTCTATCCGGATCGTTTTTACAGTGATTTTTTAAAAAAATACACTTGTCCTACAGCAAATAAAATTCTGCATTTTAAATTCTATATATATTAGGAGTTTTCACTGTGGCTCAGCAGAAACAAACCCGACTAGGATCCATGAGGATGTTGTTTTGATCCCTGGCCTCACTCAGTGGGTTTAAGGATCCAGCATTGCCGTGAGGCACGATGTAGGTCACAGATGCGGCTTAGATCCCGCGTTGCTGTGGCTGTGGTGTAGGCCGGCAGCTGCAGCTCCCACCCCTAATCTGGGAACCTCCATATAACACAGGTAAGTCCCACCCCCCTCCAAAAAAAAAACCATACATATGATTTCATGTACCAGAGAATTTAATCTCACTTTAGACGCTTAACTGATCCCTCCACCACCAGCTGAGAATCTGTCTTCTTCCCTCTCTGCCTTAGCTTGGTGTCCTCCTAAGAAGCCTGAGGCCAAAACCTATTCCTTTCTGCTTCGGCAGGTGGTTTCCTTCCTCCATCCAGGACCCAGGACCACAGAAAGCACACCCTTGGATGTTTTCCAGGCCCTGCAGTTCTGGCCCCCAGGACATCTGAGAAAACAGATTCCTGAAGTTTTCAGAGTGACTCTCGCTCTGACTCCCAGGGCACTGGGGCTCCCAGGCCCCCTGACTCTGCCCCAGCGAGGACTGTCCTGTTTCTGCGTTGGTCTCCCCTCTTTTCCTTTTTTATGGTTTTCTGCTTCTTTCCTTCTTTTTTTTTTTTTCCTGTTTTGAGCCCAAAGAACCTCACAGCCATCCCTACAGCCCTGGGTTGCACAAAGAGAGAAATAATTATTTGTTTTCTTTCTACTTTATAGCTAAGAAAAATATAAGCTCTCGGGGAGAGGTTTTGAATTCAGTCAGGAGTGAAAGTGCCAAACAAAGAAATCACTAAGTAACAGCGGGGCGGACCCTGTCCCAGCCAGGTCCCCTGATGGCTGCTCCCGCCTGCTTCTCACCTCAGAACAGAGGGTGCTCTTTCCCAGTGCCGTAGGTGGCAGATTCCTGTGAGGGGGGATCCTGGCAGCCCATCTGAAGGTGCTTCAAGAGTTAATTGGATCTGGAGTTCCTGTTGTGACGCAGTGGAAACGAGTCCGACTAGTCTCCATGAGGACGCCGGTTCAATCCCTGGCCTCACCCAGTGGGTTAAGAATCCATCGTTGCCGTGAGCTGTAGTGTAGTGCGGGGACTTGGCTCGGATCCCGCGTTGCTGTGGCTGTGGTGTAGGCCGGCAGTTGCAGCTCAGATTCGACCCCTAGCCTGGGAATTTCCATGTGCTGAGGGTGCGGCCCTGAAAAGAGGACACACACAAAAAAGCGTTAACTGGGTTTTGTTTTTTTCTTTTTTGCCCTCCGCCCCCACCCCTGGGCCTATGGAATTCCTAGGCCAGGATCAGATCCAAGCCACAGTTGTGACTTAAGCCACACCTGAGGCAATGCTGGATCCTTAACCCACTGTGCCGGGCCGGGGATTGAACCTACGTCCCGGGGCTCCCAAGACACTGCCGCTCTCATGCTCCCACTGTGGGGAGTCCCAGGTGTTTTTTCCCCTGGGCTGTGAGTGGAGCCTCTCTTTATTTATTTATTTATTTATTTTTGGTCTTTTTGCCTTTTTTATCTGGAGCCACACCCACGGCATATGGAGGTTCCCAGGCTAGGGGTCTAACGGGAGCTGTAGCCGCTGGCCTACCCCACAGCCACAGCAACGCGGGATCCGAGCCGCGTCTGCAACCTACACCACAGCTCACGGCAACGCCGGATCCTTAACCCACTGAGCGAGGCCAGGGATCGAACCCGCAACCTCATGGTTCCTAGTCGGATTCGTTAACCACTGAGCCAAGAAGGGAACTCCTGGTGCCTCTCTTTAGCTCTCAAGCAAGAGTCCATCACAAGGCATAAGACAGCAGAGGAAGAAAACAGCCTTTCTTTCTAGAAAAACGCCCTGTAAACAAAACAACCACTCCCTCTGAGAAGCTGTGCACTTTCCCCAGTTGTTCTACGTGCAGAATCTGGGGGGATATTTTCAGAAAAAAGTATACATATGTCACAAAAACATGACCTGCATTGCTTTCTGGTAATCCCGTGTTTTCAACAGCATTCATTCTCAATCAGTCCGTGGGCCGCTCTGTATTTTTTGCAGATTTTATTCTGCCTGAGCCAAGACTCCTTCCCAAAAAAACAATCCCAGCTTTAGGAGGGGAAAATCAGCGACCGTGCGGACCACAGGAAAAACTGCTCCCTGACCCTGAAAGTAATTCCCCAAAAGCAGAGTGTTTCTAGGGGAGCCAAAGTCGAGGCAGGATCTGGACAATTTAACAAGCATCTTCTGTGAACATCCTGTGTATGAGGCTGTAGCGTGGAGGCAGCTGCCAAACCGCAGAGCTGCAAGAGGGAGGCAGGGACCACTTCGCCTCGGCCAAGGCCAAGGCGCAGATGAAGGCTCCGGGGTCTGGGAGCGGCCTGTTTGCTCTCGACCCCGGGCCGGGCTCACCAGGACTCTCCCCCACCCAGCACCTCTGCCCCCCTCCCCAGCTCCGCTCCCTGTGGCAGCCACCGTGTTTAACCTCTCACCTCCAGCCACCTCCGGTGTCAGCTCCTTGAGAAGCACGGTGACACAGCTGCCCTCTCTTCTGGTCCCTCCCCAGAGGGCAGGGGACAGGGAGAGCCCTGAGCCGAACCAAGCATCTGTGCAGCCCTGGGTCCGGCTGGACCAGATCCCCTTCTCGGGCCCCCTGTGCAGTTTGGAAGCGTTTCCTAAGGAGGCACGGCCAATCCCGAGTCTCTGAAACAGGATCTTTGTGATTCCTTCATCCTTGCCTTCGGAGAGCCCCCCCCCCCGCCCCGTCGCCGCCCCGTTTTCCTTCCACTGCCAACCCCCGCCTCGAAGACTAAAAAAGAAGAAAATATATATGTATTTAGAAGGAGTGATAACGCCCAACTGCAGTGAATTCGGGGACCAGAGCCAGGCTGTGGAGAAACGCTTCCATCCAGAAGGGAAAGGGAAAGGGGCCCTCGAGGAAGGATGTGAAGCTTTGAATGGGTGTCGCACTGTCCCCAGGCAGTCCAGTGTCACAGAGATGCCTGGGAGGCGGGGGTGAGCGCAGAGCTGCTCTGGCTTGAATGGCTGAATGCCACGTTCGTTTGGGTGGTCGAGGCTCTTTAATTTTTCTCTCGCACTCTACCCCGAGTAGCTTTCTCTGGCTAGAATCATCAGTGCCCCAAAATGGCCATGTGTACCATGTCTCTTGGGTGATGCCGCACAGTAAATATTTTACATACAGCTTACCCAGAAACCCCCAAAATGAGTTGAAGAAAACAGTCCCAATGCAAATTTCCCACCCTCTGAGAAACAGAGCATAAAGCTTCCTTGGGCTGTGAAACCACGTTGCGTAAAAAGCTCCAGGGGTTCCTGCTGTGGCACAGTGGCTTAAGAATCAGAATGCAGCGGTTCCAGTTGCTGCAGAGGCTCTGGTTCGGTCCTTGGGCCCAGTGGAGTGAGTTAAAGGATCCAGGGTTGCTGTAGCTATGGCTTGGATTCGATCCCTGGCCCCGGGGAACTTCCATATTCCTCGGGTGAGGCCATAAAATAAAAAATTAAAAAAAAATTCTTTCAAGCTACAATGCAAAATTTTAAAGCACACAACTTCCCCAAACTCAATGAGTATAAACCACTTACAACTATTTTTACGTGTAAATTAGTATTACCTACACTAACTCAATTTTCTGACTTGCTTGATAATTAATTGCTGCTTATTGTGATTAATATTCTAACTCATAATTGCAGTTCAGAGGAAAACTGCCACAGAATTGGGAGCGAGGAGAAAAGGGTATTAAAGAAGAGATGTCACAAAGCCTGGGGGTTCTGCTCGAGGCTCAGCAGTAACGAACCCACTAGTGTCCATGAGGACGTGGGTTCGATCCCTGGCCTTGCTCAGTGGGTTAAGGATCCGGCATTGCCTTGAGCTGTGCTGTAGGTCGAAGACACAGCTCGGACCTGGCGTTGCTTTGGCTGTGGTGTAGGCCGGTAGCTGCAGCTCCGATTCGATGCCTGGCCTAGGAACCTCCATATGCCACAGGTGTGGCCCTAGATAAGGCAAAAAGACAAAAAAAAAAAAAAAAAAAAGAACAATGCGGCCATTGGAAAGTCCTTGCTGGGGCCCCTGGGCTGTGACAGACCCCTGATACACGTGCAAATATGAAAGTGCCGGAACAGACTGGGCCAAGCTGAGTCTCCTCTGCCTGGGTGGGGAAAGCTACTGGGAGCCGGCTAAGAGCTTATGTCCGGAGTCAGAAATGATGTTTGCTGTTTGTACTCTAAGGACTTTTCGGTAGAGCTGAAATGAGCCATTGAATTTTTTTTTTTTAAATGGCTGCACCCACGGCATATGGAGCTTCCCAGGCTAGGGGTCAAATCGTAGGTACAGCTGCTGGCCTATGTCCCAGCCACAGCAATGCCAGATCCGAGCCGTGTCTGAGACCTACATCACAGCTCAGGCGACACTGGATCCTTAGCCCACTGATCGAGGTCAGGGATCAAACCCACATCCTCAAGGATGCTAGTCAAGTTTATTACCGCTGAGCCACAACCAGAACTCACCTCCCCACTTTTTTTTTTGTCTTTTGTCATTTTTGAGGGTCGCACCCGCGGCATATGGAGGTTCTCAGGCTAGGGCTCTAACAGGAGCTGTAGCCGCCGGCCTTCGCCACAGCCACAGCAACGCGGGATCCGAGCCGCGTCTGCGACCTACACCACAGCTCACGGCAACGCCAGGTCCTTAACCCACTGAGAAAGGGCAGGGGTTGAACCTGCGTCCTCATGGATGTTAGTCAGGCTCTTTGCCCACTGAGCCATGAGGGGAACTCTGTCTTCTACCTACAATACACTGATTATCCAGAATTTTGGCTTCCTGCCCAGCAAAATGAAAATTTACAAATGGCAAATGTCTCTTTTTATTAATAATGTGTTTATTGATTCGGAAAATGCACCTGGTATATTTCTTCTGGAGTTTTGTGTTGACATTTGTGGAAATCGTTTCAAGGTTGTGTATTGGTTTCTGTCTCAAAGGAAGGTGTGAAAAGAATTTTCAATAGACATAAAAACGTGTGCCTGAGGGAAGCAGCCTGTGAGTTGGAGCTGTGTAAAATGAACCCCTCGATTTTTCAACCTTTTTTTCCATGAGCTTCACATGCAGTGAAATAATTCTTCCTAAAAGGAACAAATTATCGGTTGAAGTGTTTAAGTAAATATTTTGACAAAACATGTGTTTCCCACACACACAGATAACGGTCCCTATTTCAGCAAAGAACTTCCAATAGCTCTATCCTAGATTTTGCTTTATAAAATGAAGACCTCCTGGGAGTTCCCGTTTTGGTTTAGCAGGTTAGGAACCCAACTAATGTCCATGAGGATGCAGGTTCGATCCCCGGCCTTGCTTGGTGGCTTAAGGGCCCAGCGTTGCCACAAGCTGCAGTGTAGGTCACAGATGCGGCTCGGATCTGGCATTGCTGTGGCTGGGGTGTAGGCCGACAGCTGCAGCTTCGAT
Source organism: Catagonus wagneri (assembly GCA_004024745.2). Taxonomy (NCBI): domain Eukaryota; kingdom Metazoa; phylum Chordata; class Mammalia; order Artiodactyla; family Tayassuidae; genus Catagonus; species Catagonus wagneri. The sequence continues at coordinate 3,875,992 of PVHT021183523.1, read as the reverse complement.
TTGACCCTTAGCCTGGGAACCTCCATATGTAGTAGGCGCAGGCCTAAAAAAAAAAAAGAAAGAAAATGCCTCCTGAAAAAAGTTTGGAAGACTTCTTATCAACCAGTGTGTCCTTGCTCCTGATTCACTAACATATAGGAAATGAAACAGTCATTTCGTCATTTCTCTCACTTCCAAGTGTGGTCTATTTTATTGGGTTGGTTTTTCATTTATTTATTTATTTATTTATTTTTGTCTTTTTGCCTTTATCTAGAGCCGCACCCGCGGCATATGGAGGTTCCCAGGCTAGGGGTCTAACAGGAGCTGTAGCCGCCGGCCTTCGCCACAGCCACAGCAATGCGGGATCCGAGCCGCGTCTGCAACCTACACCACAACTCACGGCAACGCCGGATCCTTAACCCATTGAGCAAGGCCAGGGATCGAACCCGCAACCTCATGGTTCCTAGTCGGATTCGTTAACCACTGAGCCACGACGGGAACTCCTGGGTTGGTTTTTAGATAGACATTGTTCCCGCCCACCCCAGCCCTCTTTTCCAAACTTTCCCGTCCTTTCAGAAGGACATTAAGGCCCAGGACGTCAACAGCCGGGAACCTGGGAGGTGCCATGTGGCAGCTGTGAGGCAAAGTCCCTGGAAGTCATTTGTCGCTTACCTGGGGCAAAACAGGAGATGCTCGGCTTGAAGGACTTGCAGGAGATTATGTCCAGCTGTAAGTTAGTCTAGTCCACCCAAACACCAGATGATGAAATAGGAGACCGTCACCCTTCAGGAGAGCAAAATCATACCCTGGGAAAACAGGCGAAATCATGGGTTTGTGTTACTTAGCGTTTTTGGATATTGCTATGCTTGGGTTGACCAGAAATCCCTTTCCTTAATCTGCTGGAGAACTTCAAAGATGCCACTTATAAGCGGCATTGCGCCTCCAGGAGAAGAAAGGAAGCCGTTACAGGTAGCTACAGGTGGCTCTTAGAATATAATCCAGGCTCAGAAAAATGCCAGTCCTTACTTTAACAAAAATATGCATTTACTTTCTTTTAAAACAGGGCCTTAGGGAAGTTCCCTGGTGGCCCAGCCGTCAAGGATATGGCATTGTCACTGCTGTGGCTCAGGTTCCATCCGTGGCCCGGAAATTTATGTATGATGGCCAAAAAAAAAAAAGAAAGAAAGAAAATAAGGCTTTAGAGAAATCTATACACTTTCGCAATGATTGAACAATTTCACAATAATAAAGTCACCCGAGTGCTTAATCTACGCCACTGAGCTCACCCCTTAGCTCCCTAGCACCTGGTCTCTCTCAGAAGAAATGACAAAAATGGTGACCTGGGTCAACCTTGGCCAGACCAACGCTGCTTCCCCGTGCAAGTTTAAACCTGGGCAGGTGCACAAGGCTTTCCGTCTGGAAGGAGCAATGGACATGAGGCCACAGATCTTAAGGACTTCGGCTAAAAGTGACGGATGGAGCATAAGCATGACTGCTCTTCCTCCCCCACGCCCCACCCCCAGGCAGAAATTCCGGAGAACCACAAACTGTTGGAGGCTGGAAAGCAGATGGATGGGTGCGTCACTGACTAAGCAGCCCGCAGGAAATTAAATGCTAAGAGGAAAACGGAGAAATGAGAGCAACGGCCCAAGAGAGAGGGCGGCACACCCAGGAGTGAGCGCCAGCCCCTCTGGCCACCGGGGCCAGGCACTGAAAGGGTGCAGCCCCTGGGTGACAGCCACCAAAGCCGGGGTGGTGGGGGCATGGGGGAGCAGGGGGCAGACAGGTGCAAACACCGCTTCCGGGAGGACTAGGTGACCTGGGGGCAGGCAAAAGGGCGAGTGTGGAGCCTGCGCTTGCTGGCCTTCTCAGTCTCCGGGGAAGACGGCAAGTAGCAGGATTTTAGAAGGCTGACCTTGGGCGGCAGGTTTTAAAGCAGGCAGATCAGTCTCTTCAGGGAAAGAGCGGGCGGTGGGCACTTCTGTCTGCTGCCATTCTCCACCCTGAGCCCTGGGGGTAGCTATTTGGATCCTAGTAAACCCATTATGAACTGCCCCTTGGTCTCTGCGTCATCTTGGTCTCACAGAGGCAAGTCCAGTTTTGACTTTCCGAGACAGGTGACTTGGGGCCCCGTTCCTCAGGTGGAAGGTGGGATGTTGTGGCTGGAAACGTGGCCAAGGACATGACACCCTAGGATCCATCACCCTGATGTGTCGGAACACTGAAGCGAAAAGATAAAGCCTTATAAGGAGACAGCAGCTTTCGTGTAAGGACGTGACCTTGGCATTCGACTTCTCAACAGAAGTAGAGACGATCAGGGCCAGAATTCCTCTAACATTCTGGGAAATAATCAGAGAAGTGATACCGCTCTCCTTTTCGTACATCTTACATCGATCACATCACTAGAAAAAGTCTATTGACTTGTCATGTTAACCTTGATGACCTGGTCAAGTTTATTACCTGTTGGTTTTCTCCACTATAAAAATCGCCGTATCCCCCTTTATCCATGATGAGTATTTTGCTGGGAGATATTGCATTCATTCATGTCCCATAGCTCATATCAGACTTCCTCCCACCAGCCTTAGAATTCATTGACCTGTTTCCTAACCATAGCAACCGCCTTTAGGATGCTTACGAAATGCTACTATTAGTTGACATTCTGCTCATCAGAAGAGCTGTCCTTTCTCCTCTTTTTTAAAAATTATTTATTTATTTTTATTTTTATTTTTTTGTCTTTTTAGGGCTGCACTGGCAGCATATGGAGGTCCCCAGGCTAGAGGTCTAACAAGAGCTGGTAGCCGCCGGCCTTCGCCACAGCCACAGCAACGCGGAATCCGAGCCGCGTCTGCGACCTACACCACAGCTCACAGCAACGCCGGATCCCTAACCCACTGAGCGAGGCCAGGAATCGAACCTACATACTCATGGATGCTACTCAGATTCGTTAATCACTGAGCCATAACGGGAACTCCATCCTCTGTTTCTTGTTTTTGAATTTTGTTTGTTTTCCTATGCTAGTATGTGCTTGGCTTTCCTTTTTTTTGGCCATGCCCACGGCATGTAAAAGTTCCCAGACCAGGGATCGAACCCGCACTACATCAGGGACTGTGCCAGACCCTAACACACTGTATCACCAGGGAACTCCCTGGACTTTCTTATCTATTCAATAGATTTTAACCCAGTCCTCTCATTATTTATTTTAATGCTCAGGTTGCCCTAAACTTGGTTAGTTGGAAACCATCAAGCTGGCTCCTGTGTTTTTTCCCACAGGTCCCCTTAACCCTTTGAACACTGACTTTCAGGCTGATTTTGTACTTTCCTTGCCCTGCCTAAATGTATTCATTTTTCCAAGGAGATGCATTTATATACATCTGGATAGTCATCTGTATAGCTAGGGAGTTCCCACTGTGGCTCAGCAGGTTATGAACCCAACTAGTATCCATGAAGAATGTGGGTTCGACTCCTGGCCTCACTCAGTGGGTTAAGGATCTGGCGTTGCCCTGAGCTGTGGTGTAGGTTGCAGATGTGGCTCGGATCCCGTGTTGCTGTGGCTGTGGTGTTCCCCAGCCTGGAAACCTCCATATGCCACAGGTGCAGCCCTAAAAAGTACACACACACACACACACACACACACACACACACACACACACACACACAAATGTATGTCTAGCTGGGTGCTGTATGTATTCCCCTTAAGTTTATGCTGATCCTTCCAAATTCTGGTAACAACACAGCAGAGCTCTCTGAGCCCCTCGCTTCCCATACTTACGGGTCCCTTCTCATTTCTCCTTCCCCCTGTTTGTCTGCTTTCTTCCTCTCTCCTTCTCTCTGGGTCAGCTTTCCCCACTTCTCCAGCCCACGTGATAGAAAACATGACGGAGAGCAGATTCCTAAATTTTTCCTTAGAGCTTCAGTGAACCAGAGAGGAACAGATCTCCCTTCATCCTTGGAATAATCTCACACCTCTGAGGAAATAGCAAACGGCGCGTGCCCTCAAAGCGATCTGGAGGTGGGGTACCCTGGTATAAACCCAGAGCTGTGGATGGACTGGTGAGGAGTCGGCCCCCAGAAGAGGGGGGGCACTTTCAAAAAGAAGTGGGGCAGCGAGAGGGGAAAACAACGGATGTTTAAACCGCACCCACTGCCCACTGCTGCTGAGACCTGAACCCCCGCATCAGACCTGAAGAGGGAATGCAGTGAGCGTGGGAGGCGGGCGGCGTCTCGGAATCTTCTGGCAAGCTCTGCGTCAACAGGGCTATTGTCCCTAGAGATTCCAGAGTAAAGGAAATAAACCAGCTGAAGTCTTGGAAAGATCCAGCAGAATGAGCGGAAAGGCAACTCAATCCCCAAGATTCGGGGACGGAGCATACTTCTGAAGATAATTTAATGCAAGATTTGGGAGGCTGATTTATAAGACATTTTGTTACTTGCAAAAGAATGCAAAAACAGAGACAAGGATTTTTTTTCTTCTTCTTCTTTTTTTTCTTTTTACAGCCACACCTGCAGCATATGGAAGTTCCTGGGCCAGAGGTTGAATCGGAGCTGCAGCTGTGACCTAGCCACAGCCCACAGCCACATCAGAAGCAAGTCACATCTTCGACCTCAACTACAGCTCACGGTAACACCGGATGCTTAGCCCACTGAGCGAGGCCAGGGATCAAACCCACATCCTCAAGGACACTGTATCAGGTTCTTAACCTGCTGAGCACAGCGGGAACTCCCAGGCAAGGATTCTAAAAGAATAAAACATGAAAAGATGAAAGGGTAACACAATGAGGTGAAGAGAAATGTGGTTGAGCTAAGAAAGAAGTGTAGGAGTTCCCATCGTGGCTCAGTGGTTAATGAATCCGACTAAGAACCATGAGGTTGCAGGTTCGATCCCTGGCCTTGCTCAGTGGGTTAAGGATCCGGCGTTGCCGTGAGCTGTGGTGTAGGTTGCAGACGCGGCTCGGATCCCACGTTGCTGTGGCTGTGGCGAAGGCTGGCGGCTACAGCTCCTGTTAGACCCCTAGCCTGGGAACCTCCATATGCCACAGGTGCGGCTCTAGATCAGCCAGAAAGACAAAAAAAGAAAGAAAGAAGTGTAAAGAAACTAAAAGTATATCAGTGAATCAAACCAGAGCATAGAGGGAAAAACTAAGAGAAGACAGTTACGAGAAAAATTATGTTATGTGCATTACCCAAGTCAGAGTCTGCTACAGAACAAGGCCCCCTCATTTGCCTGTAATTCAAATCAATAATCAAGCCTAGGGATTACTCCTCAGGAAAAATGAGAACTGGAACTAAAGCAACAGCTTTCTATGTAGGTAAAATGCTTATAGTTAAAATACAGTAAAAATCCATTTAAACACAAGAGAGGGGAATGCAAACTGAAGAACTATACTATGTTGTAGGCAAAAATCAATAAGCAATGACCCAAATATAAGCATGCTTTAAAATTTTTAAATTATCGGAGTTCCCGTTGTGGCTCAGTGGTTAACAAATTCAACTAAGAACCACGAGGTTGCGTGTTCAATCCCTGGCCTTGCTCAGTGGGTTAAGGATCCGGTGTTGCCGTGAGCTGTGGTGTAGGTTGCAGACGCGGCTCGGATCCCATGTTGCTATGGCTGTGGCGAAGGCCGGCAGCTACAGCTCCTGTAAGACCCCCAGCCTGGGAACCTCCATATGCCGCAGGTGTGGCCCTAGATAAGGCAAAAAGACATAAAAAATATTTTTTTTAATTATCAGATACAGATAAAAATCCTCTAAATACCAGAAATTATATATAATATATATATATATATTATATAGAACATATATAGTATGTATAGAACATATATAGTATGTATAATATATGCATAAATCGATTGAGAGAGTTGTGTTAATTTCAGGCGTGCAGCGAGGTAAACCAGGCATACGTACACACATACCCGTCACTCTTCAGATCCTTTCCATCTAGGTTGTTACACAGCACTGAGTAGACTACCCGGTGCTACGCAGTAGGTCCTTGTTACCTTCCTGTTTCATGGACAGTAGTGTGTATATGGCAGTCCCAACTCCATACTTCATCCTTTCTGCCCCCTATTTTCCCTTTGGTAACCATGCGTTGGGTTTCAAAATCTTTAGAGTCTGTTTCTGTGTTGTAAGTTCTTTTGCACCATTTTTTGTTAGATTCCACATGTGAGTGATCTCGCATGGCATTTGTCTTTCTCTGTCTTACTTCCCTTAGTATGGTTATCTTTAGGTCCATCCATGTTGCTGCAAGTGGCAGAAATAATATATATGTTTTAAAGAACAGATTATCTTCAAAGGGAACAAGATGAGGCTGTCTTAAAACTCTACACTGCTATACTAAGTGTTGGATGAAAAGTTTTACACTGTCTTGAGCAGAAGAGGTGGTAGCCTAAGAATGACTCTTGGGAAAATGGTATTTCATGTATGAAGGAGACATACGAGCACATGACCGATATATATACACTTCCTTGAGGAGTCTTAAAATATAATTAGGTGCAAATTTGAGAATGGAAGAGTTGTGGTGGTCCCACTGTGGCTCAGCGGTAAGGAGCCCGACTATTATCCATGAGGATGCAGGTTCGATCCCTGGCCTCGCTCAGTGGGTTAAGGATCTGGTGTTGCTGTGAGTGTGGTGTAGGCTGCAGATGTGGCTCGGATCCCGCGTTGCTGTGGCTGTGGCGTAGGCCGGCGGCTGCAGCTCCGATTGGACCCCTGACCTGGGAACCTCCATATGGCCCAAGTGCAGCCCTAAAAACAAAAGCCAAAAAAAGAAAAGAAAAGAATGAAAGAGTTGTGGTACAAATGATTGCAGGAACAGCTCCAGTAGGCAAAGAAAGGGAGAGATATGCACTGCTAAGCCTTCAGCGTTACTCATGCAAGTCCGGTTTAATTGCAAATATTAAAAATCTCTTGTGAAACAGAGGATACCTAACGTAAAAATAGCACTTTAGCAACAGCAAGCTGATGGTTGCACAGATGAATTCTCTCAAACTTTCAAGGAACAGATAACTCCCATGCTATTTAAACTTTCTCAGAGCATATAAAAGATGGAAGGAGTCCCAGCTGACTTTACAAAGTCTGCGTAGCCCTCAGATCAAAATCCAGGAATGCACAAAAAGGAAAACTACAAGTTAATCTCCCTTGTTATTTTAATCGAAAAGTCTAACTAAAATATTAGTAATGGAATCCAGCAGTATATGAATAGAATAATACTCCGTGACCGAATAAGGCTTATTCCAGGAGTGCAGGATGATTCGATCTTATGAAATCAATACATATTAGCACAATAATAAGTCAAAACATATGAATATCTTGAGGGAAACTAGAAGGTATTTAAAAGAGCCTCACAGTTGTTTCTGATTTGTTTTAAAGACAGTAAACTTGAAATAAAAGGCCTCTCCCATAACCTAATCAACAGTGTTTATTTTGGATCAAGTTCCACTAACATGTTTGATGATGAGACGTTAGAGAAACCTTCTTTGAATTCAAAGACAAGGCCTAAATTTTAGCTATCACTACCGTTAATGAACATGAAAGTTCTAACCCATGTAATAAAATAAGAAAAGGAAATTATATAACTCGTGTGTAAACAAAGATCAATGGTTGGCAAATTATTTTACTTTTTACCTCCAAAATCCACAGAAAAACCAAGCACAACTAAGTAGAAAGGAAGATGTGTAATTACAAACATGTGGGAAAAAAAAAATCACTCTCTTTCCTATATTCCATGAAGGAAAGCATCAAAATTACAGCTGCCGCAAAACTATAAATAAGATGCCTAAGATTCCATTGGAACAAACCTGTTGATTTCTGGACAAGATGATTCTATCACCATCCGTGCTTTGACACACCCCTTGTCAATGACAGATAAAACATAAAATAGAATACTAGAAAATTATAGCAGATTCAAACATGAGATAATCACCATCACAGATCAGAAACTGTAGAGAGAAACAAAAGAAGAGGTAAAGCTGAAGCTTGAGCCTACAGCGCTTTCATCCAGAAACATGCAGATGATTCCAGAATTCAGCTCCTTTCTAGATAAGAGGCACTGTCGGTGCTCTGTTCAGGACAAGGGACAGGAGCCAAGCTCGCTGCTTGAAGGCAAAGGACGATGCAGTGATGTCTTTAAAACCCTGAGGGAAGATGACTGTCAGCAGAGGGTTAGAGCCAGCCACACCATAATTCAAGAGGGACGGTCAAGTGGAACATTTCAGACCCGCAAAAAGGGTTGATATTTAACCGCCCTTCACTAAGGGCCGTTGTGATTCAACAACAGGAAAAGCAAATCCAGAGGGAAGACAGGAGATTTAAGAATCATTACTGCCAGAGTTCCCGTTGTGGCTCGGCAGTAACGCACAGGCCTAGTAACCACGAAGACTGGGGTTCGATCCCTGGCCTTGCTCAGTGGGTTAAGGATCCGCCGTTGCCGTGAGCTGTGGTGCAGGTCGCAGATGCAGCTCGGATCCTGCGTTGCTGTGGCTGTGGTGTAGACCGACAGCTGTAGCTCCGATTCGACCCCTGGCCCAGCAACTTCCATATGCCGTGGGTGCGGCCCTAAAAAGCCAAAAAAACAAAATAAAATAAAATAAAAAAGAATGACTGGGTGGGACCATATTACGAGGAACAGTGGTGGAGGTTGCTGCCTTCATATCTGACAGTCGGGTTAAGTAAGAGTGTCTCCTAAACTCCCAAAAGATCGGCCCCTTCCACAGGACATGCATTCAGAGTCCCTGCTCTTTAGGGACTGTTAAAAAACTGACTAAGTGTGTGGCTGAGCCACTCCAGGAGACTTAGATCTAGTGTCTGGCAAAAGATCTCTGATCCACAAGCAACTGTATTCTGCTGGAATCTCTCTCTCCCAGTGTGATTGGGGTAATAGTGCTTATTGGCTCGGGATGATCAGAGTTTTTCGTTCATAGATATCTTCTTAACCCTAGGAAGTTTAGAACCAAATACAAAGATGAATAAATAAATCAAATGATTGCAGTCACACGTTTGTGTTACATTCAGAAACAGGTTCTAGGAGTTCCTGCTGTGGCTCAGCGGTTTAAGGACACAACATTGTCTGTGTGAGGATGTGGGTTCCATCCCTGGCCTCGCTCAGTGGCTTAAGGATCGGTCATTGTTGCAAGCTGCAGTGTAGGTCACAGATGCAGCTTGGATCCCGCATGGCTGGGGCTGTGGCTGTGGCCAGCAGCTGCAGCTCTGATTCCACCCCTAGCCTGGGAACCTCCATATGCCACAAGGGCGGCCCTAAAAAGCAAAAAGCAAAAAAAAAAAAAACAAAAAAACAAAAAAAAGTTTCAGTAATCATTGGAAAAAATCTGTGAATGTTTGGTATTTATTTGTAGAGCTTAAGTGTTTTGGCATAGAGAAAATCTAACAGATTAGAGTTGCGATTCTGTTTTACAACATGCAATCGAGTCATTGATTTACAGTTGTGAGTTGAAAGGTATAACGACTTCAAGTGAGTTTTTAAACAGCCCTGGAATGTGTTTAAAGATAAATGTTTGCTCTATTTATCAGTTTGTTCTATCAGATTTAATATCCTTGTTCGGTACGGGGAACGCGATGCTTGTTAGAGGCATTTGAAGTGTTGAAAAGAAAATCAACTACGTTAAACTTATAAATACAGCTTTAATGACTGAAGGAATTTAATTAACTGAGCTGTAAAAGGGACCAGCTGTTTAACAGGATATGTTCTATGCACTGTGCATTCATTAGGCTTTAATCAAAGGAAAATTTTAAAGTTTTGCACTTCACTAATTTTAGGAAGAGAATAATAAGATTTGTAGCTGGAACTTAAAAGATTAAGAAAAATCTAGGTTTTCGACTTATGATTTTAATAAATCACATATTAATGTTAACACCTTGCCAATAATCCTTCCAAACACAAAAGCTATCCCCAGGAACACTCAAAAACTCCACTAATGATGGAATGAGGTAGTTGGTAAACCCCTTTCCAGATAATAATAATCAAAATGTGGACAAATTATTTTTTGAAATAAGCAACTATTTGAAGTAACTAGTAAATATGAGTCAAAGTGCTTACTCTTTCCTTTTTTCTTTCGTGGCCATTTTGTGGCATATGAAGTCCCTGAGCCAGGGATCCGATCTGAATCACAGCTGCAACCTATGCCACAGCTGCAGCAACACTGGGTCCTTTAACCCACCGTGCCAAGCCCGGGATCAGCCCTGTGCCCTGGTGCCACAGAGACACGGTCCTATCCTGTTGTGCCACAGCAGCAACTCCAAGAAGAGCTTATTCTTGAATGATTATACTTGTCCCAAGTAAGAACAAGTTTACGGTCTGGGGTTTTGGTTTTGGAGTTTTTTGGTTTTGTGGGGTTTTTTTTTGGGGGGGGGCTCATAGTAATCCCCAACACTCATGGCTATGGAAGTTAAAAAAAAAAAAAAAGAATGAGTCTTACCAACTAAGAGTGTCGTGGGAATTAGTTTTGGGATGGCGGAGAGGTGGAAATTTAGAGTTAAGATCCTGGCAGCAAGAGAACTGCAGAAAGTGTGAGACCAAACCATGCAAACTATGCCACAGTGCTCTGGATGGCCACGAAACTGCACATGTGTGGGAGAGAGGGCAAGGCGCCTGGGAAAAAACTGTCCCCCTCCACCGAAAGAGGCCAGGTTAAAAATACAGAGCAACTAGAAACTGGAGGAAACAAGCAGATACAGAGATACCGCCCAATACAGAGGAAGCAGAGTTTGCAGCTCAAGTGAAGATAGGAAACTGTCTTCTACAACACAGCAGCAAGGAAACACTCAGAAGACAACTGAATCTAGAATGATGACATTTTATCCACTCTATTCAGTTTTCAACCTCCAAATTACTAGATATGCAAAGAAATGGGAAAGAAAGGCAGGCAAAAGAGAAATGGACTACCGGGAGTTCCCTCTGCAGCTCAGCAGGTTGGGAACACAACATGGTGTCCAGGAGGATGCAGGTTCAATCCCTGGCCTCGCTCAGTAGGTTAAGGGACCAGCGTGGCTGTAAGCTGCAACGTAGTTCACAGTTCCGGCTCAGATCCAGTGTTGCTGTGGCTGTGGTGTAGGCTGGCAGCTGCAGCTTAGATTCAGCCCCCGAGCCTGGGAACTTCCATATGCCAAATATGCGGCCCTAAAAAGACAAAAAAGAAAGAAAGAAATCGACTATGAGTAGCCCACGATGTTGAATTTTGCAGGCAAAGATTTCAATCACTTTTATAAACGTGTTGAAAATAATAAAGGAAAATAAGCACTAACAGTTTAAGGAAAATATAGTTCTGATGAGTTAACGAATAGAGAATTTAAACAGAGAATAGGAACAATTAGAAATTCTGGAGAGAAAAAGAGTGAAGATGGAGGAGTCATCAGTGAACCTGCAAATCACTGGAAATTCTCTCATCCAAGTAATAGATATAAAATACGGAAGAAAAAATTTTACCAAAATAGGTGGGGAAAATAACTGTCCAACTTACGTGTAATGGGAGTCCCTGAAAGAGAAAACATGCAAAAAATTTAAAGAAACAATGACCAAGTTCTCCAGATTAGGAAAGAAAATACCATTAACTTATAAATGCAAGAATCTTGGTAATGTGAAGCAGGATATATGCAAATGAAGCCACACCAAAGCACAGCACTGTCACCTGCTGACCGGCAAGGGAAAGAAAACTTGGTAGCAGTAAAAATGCTTTAGAAAACAGTGTGACAGGAGTTCCCTTCGTGGCTCAGTGGTTAACAAATCCTACTAAGAACCATGAGGTTGCGGGTTCGATCCCTGGCCTTGCTCAGGGGGTTAAGGATCCGGCGTTGCCGTGAGCTGTGGTGTAGGTCGCAGACGTGGCTCGGATCCCGTGTTGCTGTGGCAATGGCCGGCGGCTACAGCTCCTGTTAGACCCCTAGCCTGGGAACCTCCATGTGCCCCGGATGTGGCCCTAGAAAAGGCAAAAAGACATAAAAAAAAGAAAAGAAAAACAGTGTGACGTTCTTTAAAAGATGAATATTACAAGCCAACACTTACCGTATGACCCAGCAATTCCATTCGTAGATATTTACCCAAGAAAGATAAAGAATATTTCACATACATATTTTACACAGATGCTCATAACAGCTTTGTTCAGAATAACCAAACACCGAAACAGCACACACGGCCATCAACAGGCGAACTGGAAAACAAATCTTGGTACATCCAGAAAGTGGGATATTACCCAGCAATAAAAATGACCCCCCCCCAAAAAAAATGTTCATTCTGAAGAGAGGGTCCAGATTGAGCAAAATAACCCTCAGATGGCAGGGATGCGGCACGCTGATAAAAACAGACTAAGTTAAAAATCCAAATACTGACCTTCGGACTCCCGGAAGCCACACACACATATTTCCGGCCCGTGACTGTGACCGCGTGCCCTCAGACCAGAGCCTGGAAATGTTTTCGCCAGCAAAACTGAATCAGCATAGAAAAAGACTTTTAAAATGCAAACCTGACCACTGGAATCCACAGCACAGAACTCAATAAAAGGACTTCTCCAACGTTGAGGTGTTTAAGAAGCTCCAGGGGAGTTCCTATCGTGGCTCAGTAGGTTAATGAACCCAACTAGTATCCATGAGGATGTGGGTTTGATCCCTGGCCCGGCTCAGTGGGTTAAGGATCTGCCATTGCTGCCAGCTGCTGCATAGGTCGTAGACATGGCTCAGATCCCGCATTGCTGTGGCTGTGGTGTAGGCCGGCAGCTGCAGCTCCAAATTGACCTCTAGCCTGGAAACCATCATATGCCCCACCAGGGCCCTTAAAAAAAAGGAAGAAAGAAAGAAACCCCTGGGATCCTGTTAAAGTGCAGATTCTGGAAGAACAGGTCTGGAGGGGGGGCCTGGAGTTTGCATGTCCAACGATGGAGCCCCAGGCGATGGAGGTCAGAGATGCCCTTTGGCCCAAGACTCCGGCGCAGCACTCGCATCTCTTTGTGTCTTGACGCAGCCTAACTCACTTGCCAGCCCCTTCGCCGTCCACCACACCCCTAACCCTGCTCCACTCCAGCACAACCTCTCCCCTCCCTCCCGAAAGGCACCCTTCCTGTCTGCACAGGACCAGCTCCCTCCTGCAACCTCAGCTCAAGCTCACCTCCTCTCTGAAGTGCTTCCTCACTCCCTCGTGTGGACCTCCCGCTGCTGCTTCCGACTTTCCTCATACCCTGGGGTCACCTCCATCCTCAGCCTTAACTGAATTTTCAATGTGATCAGTCAATTAGCATGTATATATTTATACACACAAATACATATTATAAATAAATATATCATATATTTATATAGTTATTATAAACACATCATATGATACATATAAATATATACTATATTATCTATAAATAAATATATCATGTATTTATAAATAAATCAATGTATATCATATACTTATAGATAAATATCACACATTTATAAATATGATATATCATATATTTATACATAAATATATATAAATAAACATATATATTTAAGTGACAGAGATTCTCTCCTTGACCAAACTTGAGTCAGCCTCCCCTGAGTCTCCTTTCTGACTTTGAACCCTCGGCAAAAATCCTGCGAGGCCCGGAGTTCCCGCTGTGACTCTGCGGGTTAAGGACTCAACGTTATCTCTGTGAGGAGGAAGATTTGATCGCTGGCCTGGCTCGGTGGGTTACGGATCCAGCAATGCCACGAGGTGCAGTGTAGGTCGCAGAGGCAGCTCAGATCCCGTGTTGCTGTGGCTGTGGTGTAGGCTAGAAGCCGCAGCCCCGATTGGACCCCTAGTCCAGGAACTTCCATATGCTGCAGGTGTGGCCTTACAAAGGAAAAAAAAATGCATTTTTAAAAGGAGTCTCCAATGACAGAAGAGCAGCAGCGCATGGCACTGCTGCCCACGAAAGCCAAGGAGCAGGATGAATCATGTCGCGTGCCAAGAGGGCATACGAGGTGAGACCAGAGATATGTCCACGTATTTGGCCACATAGCCAGGGTGGTGACTTCAGTAGCCACGGTCTTGGTGCAGGAGTGAGGCCAGAAACCAAATAGTACATACGCTCTTTTTTTTTTTTGTCTTTTTAGGGCCACACTCTTGGCATATGGAAGTTCCCGGGCTATGGGGTGGAATCAGAGCTGCAGCTGCTGGCCTACACCACAGCAACTCGGGATCCGAGCCAGATCTGTGACCGACACCGCAGCTCGTGGCAATGCCAGATCCTTAACCCACTGAGCGAGGCCAGGGATCGAACCCACAACCTCGTGGATACTAGCTGGGTTCCTTACCACTGAGCCACAGTGGCAACTCCTGTACCGTCTTTACTGAAGTTGAAGCTTTGAAAAATCATAAGGTCTTTCACCGATGGAAGAGAACTCGTGGTTTATTATTCATCTATCTACCCATCGCGCCTTGCCAAGCACTGGAGTCAGAGCTAGCGATTCACAGATAAATAAAGCCTCTGGCCGTAGGGGCTGCCAGGCTAATAACAGCGGTGAATATCACTGTACCAGCAGTTGATGTCATTGCAAGGAGATGAAGAAGGGATTAATCACGGTGGCTTGGTCATCGGGCCAGGTCTGAGGCTTGGTATTTGAGGTACTCTGGAGACCTCTAGAGGAAAACCAAGCAGGCGTTTGAACCAAAACTGGTCTAAAGGTCCAAAGAGATGTCCAGGTCGGCCACGGGAATCTGCGAACTGACAGCATCCGTGTGCGGGTGACTGCCCGGGGAAGGAGGACATCTGAAGAGGGGAACGAGCCCAAGGAAAGCTCGCTGAGGACCTGACATCTAAAGACGGAGCGTCGGAGTTCCCGTCGTGGGCGTGGCGCAGTGGTTAACGAATCCGACTAGGAACCATGAGGTTGTGGGTTCGATCCCTGGCCTTGCTCAGTGGGTTAAGGATCCGGCGTTGCCCTGAGCTGTGGTGTAGGTCGCAGACGCGGCTAGGATTCCGCGTTACTGTGGCTGTGGTGTAGGCTGACAGCTGCAGCTCCGATTCGACCTTAGCCTGGGAACTTCCATACGCCGCGGGTGTGGCCCTAGATAAGGCAAAAGGACGAAAAATTTAAAAAATAATAAAAATAAAAATAAAGACGGAGCATCGTGAGCCTGCAGGGAATTAGGCATCGTCAACTCCCATTGCTGCTAGCAAGTCCATTCGAGTGGGGCTTTGAGAACGTTGAGGGGACTTGGCAGGTGGAGCCGCCCTCTCTTCCCAATCCTCCTTCCATCTTCTCACACCACCTTTTATTGCCTTTGGAACCTCTACTGAAAGCTAGCGGGTAGAGAGGAACTTCCTGATCGCCCGTGGGGAAAAAAAAATTCCTACAAGATTGAAAAATTGTTTTCAGTGAGTGAAGGCTAAACCAGAATGAAAAGAAATTAGCTATGTTTGGAAAACTGCATAAATTTAATTCCGTTCTAGAACTCCCCTCAAGTCCGTGGGTGATAAATAACATGGATTCGTTTAGAATCCGGTATTAGGAGTTCCCGTCGTGGCGCAGCGGTTAACGAATCCGACTAGGAACCATGAGGTTGCGGGTTCGATCCCTGGCATCATCGCTCAGTGGGTTAAGGATCTGGTGTTGCCGTGAGCTGTGGTGTAGGTCGCAGACGTGGCTCAGATCCCGCGTTGCTGTGGCTGTGGTGTAGGCCGGCGGCTACAACTCCCATTTGACCCCTGGCCTGGGAACCTCCATGTTCCATGGGTGCGGCCCTAAACATACACACACACACACACACACACACACACACATTTTCAAGGGCAAATGTCAGTGCCTATAAACTCAATTCTGAGGGACTTCAAAGGAGCTTGAGATGAGAGGCCTTCAGAATTCCAAAGGAAGGTTCTAGCAGTGGGATTTAAAGTACACCATGGTCACCCACTCCAAGTCATTTCAATTTGTGTGCCATACTGTCCCAGGAAAAGATCTGGGACATGGAAACAACTCAAGGATTAAAGTCTAAACCAATTCATGCTCTTTTTTTTTTCCTTTAAGGAGTCATCATTCCTGAGCTCAACAGTCACATAATGACGTCCAGAAGTCATCTGACCTGGGCTAGAAAGCCCAGTCTGAGCACAGGTTGTATTAAAGGGCATCCTTCCTGGAGAGAAGTGAACGCAGCCTCTCCGGGGACCCTTCCCCGCTTCCAGGAAGGGTCTTTAATGGAAGGTGGTGGTCCTTTCCTCTAGCTGTTCTGTGAACAGGCCCCAGAACAGAAAGGCCTGGGAGGAAAGAAAAAGGAGCAAGAGATTCTGTTTTTTTCTGGGGTTTTTCTGTCTTTCTTGTTTTTTGAAAGGACCATACCTGCGGCATATGGAAGTTCCCAGGCCAGGGGTTGAATTGGAGCTGTAGCCGCCGGCCTACGCCACAGCCACAGCAACGCGGGATCCGAGCCGCGTCTGCGACCTACACCACAGCTCAGGGCAACGCCGGATCCTTAACCCACTGAGTGAGGCCAAGTATCGAACCCGCATCCTCACGGATACTAATTGCGTTCTTACCACTGAGCCACGACAGGTACTCCAGAGCAGGAGTTTCTGGCTCGTTCCCTGGGGAAGGACTCCTTATTCAAAGAAGTGACTTGTGACCAAAAATGTTTCAGTGCCGTCTTTCATGGAGTCTCAAAGAGCAAACAAGATTTCTGTTTGTAAGATTTTTCGATGGTGTTCTGGAGCCAGGCAGCTGGGATTCCTAGCAGCCTGAGTTTCTAGGATTAGATCCAGTTGAGAAGAAAACAGAATGTGCAGAGAAACATCAAGGCTAGCCTAGTCATCATTAGCGCTATAAAAATCTTTCCACGAGGTACGATATTAAACAGCCGAAATCTCTATCCCACCCTGTAGCTGTTCTGTACCAGCGGCATGCTGAGCCGGCCCATACTAGCTCACAAGAGCTGACCACTAAATTTGTAGGCATTTTGTGATCTCATTGTCAAGGTCAACCATCTTTAAAAATTAAGTTACAGTTATGTAAGTGATATCACAGGTAGAGATAATAGGAGTTCCCACTGTGGTGCAGTGGGTTAAGGATCCAACTGCAGTGGCTTGGGTCACTGTAGAGGTGGGGGTTTGAGCCCTGGCCCGGAAACTTCCATAGGCCAAGGGTGTGGTTGAAAGAGAAAAAGGAAAAAAAAATTGGAGGTCATAAATGCTCAAAATTATCCCTTCCTAATTTTTATTGCATTTTTTTTCATACCGTGACTTTCTGCTGTTCTTTTCCTCCCTGGCAGAAACGCCACTAAATGGTGTGCTGCTACACACCCCTTCCTGACTCCTTGTTCAGTGACTTAGTGATTTCGCATGGGTGCCTTGAAATTGACCACAGAATTCGCCATGGTGGATATATTTACACCAGGGAAATTTGCCAACACTATAAATCATATCTTTGTTGGGGAGGAGCTAATTGTTGAACTTTTATCAGCATCGCCCTACACACACACACACACACACACACACACACATACACACACACACACACACACACTTTCCACATCCTTTTGTTATCAACATTGGGCCACTCCTTTGGACCTTATTTCAAGGGCTGCTTCTTCCACGAAGCCTTCCTGGATTACCCCCAGCCTCCTATGACTCCCTGCACCAAACTCCCACTGCCTTGTCTGCCTGTAAACTTCAACCAGCCCTTGGCTCATAGTTCCAGAAAGTATAAAAAACTTTTTACGTGGACTGTGTACTTTGCTCCTACCCTCATCCACGTAGGTTGTGTGCTCTTTGAGGGCAGAAACTGGGTACATGGAAGGTGTCCCACCAATACTTGCTGAATGGAAATTTCCATATGGGACTTCCTAGACAGAATGACCTGGTTCCGGGTCCCAAGGACAACCATCCAAAGGGGGGAAAAGGCAGACACTGACCGACTTAAACACAAAAGTTTCTTTTCATATGACTATTTAAATACTACCGATTTGATTCCACATGTAAGTGACATCATGTGATGTTTGTCTTTCACTGTCCGACTAACTTCACTTAGGGTGAAAATTTCCAGGTCCATCCACATGGCTGCAAACGCTGTTATACGTGGGAATCTTAAAAAAGAATACAAATGATCTCGTCTGCAGAACCACGGACTCACAAACTTTGAAAAGCTTCTGGTCACCAGAGGGGACAGGTGGCGGGGGTGGCGATGGCCCGGGGCTTGGGATCAGCATGTGGACACGGAGGTGTATGCAATGACAGCCAACGGGGCCGCCGTACAGCACAGGGAACCCTATTCAGTGTTCTGTGACCATCTACATGGGCAAAGGATCTGAAAGAGAACGGATGTGTGTACACATGTAACTGAATCACCTTCTTGTACAGCAGAAATTATCACAACATTGTAAACCAACCCGTACTTCAGTAAAACTTTAAAACATGGAAAATAAGTAAATATTACCAGGTCGAAATCCATTTGTCCCTAAACACTTATTAAGTCACTTTGATGCTTCTCTCTGATGAAGAGAACATTGAGCCAAGAGTTTTCGATTTGGGGGGTTTTTTTGTTTGTTTGTTTGTTTTTCTTTTTCCAGTGTGGGTTCAGAACTTCACGGAGATGAACTTCAAGTTGACCTCTAAAGAAAGGAGGAGAAACAAGTCTCCAGGGAGGGGCCAGTCTAGGCCAGCCCAGCACCCACCCCAACTCAAGCAGCTTCGAGAGTCACAGTGATTCCAGGGGCCAGAGCGGGGGTGCACGCAGGCTGGTCCCACACGCCGACACCTCGCCAGGGAGCAGCCGCTGGAGAAAGAGGCACAGGAGGAAAGCCGGCTGCACGAAGGGAAAACAGCTCTCCGGGAAGAAAAGTGGCCTCCGACCACAAATGACATTTGGCATTTGCAAAGGAAGCAGCCGTGGATGGGAGCTCACAGCTGGTTTGACTTACAAATAACAAATCCAATCCTGTTTCTTACAGCTTGTCTTCTCTCTGTAAACACAGACGAAGCTCTCCGCAGATGCAGGTTCAAATTACCCTGGTGTTCCAGAGCTCAGCGTGGGGGCCTGGCGGGGTGGGCTGCCGGGGAAAGACGGGACCAGCTGAGGGTGATGCCCTGGGGGAGGGGACAGGAGGGAGACCCAGGTGGGGGGATGACGGGTGGAGGGATGGGGGCCTGAATCTGATCAGGTGTGTTAAGAGGGGACATGGAGAGTGAGAGAGCTTCCGTTCTCCCAGGACCTTGCTGGGGAAGTGGGGAGAATTCCGATGCCTTGCTCTGGCCCAGCAGCTGCATTGCTCCATAAAGACTCTTGCTTTGACAGCTTCTTGAGATTCTGGCAGCTGCCAAATGCATCCTGTATATCCATTTACTGCCTTTGTTGGGCTTTTTCTTTTTCCTCCTCTTTTTTTTCTTTTTGGCTTTTTTAAGGGCCGCACCCGCGGCATACAGAGGTTCCCAGGCTAGGGGTCTCACTGGAGCTACAGCTGCCGGCCTACGCCACAGCCACCCGCAACGCCAGATCTGAGCCATGCCTGTGACCTACACCACAGCTCACAGCAACACCACATCCTTAACCCACCGAGCGAGGCCAGGGATCGAACCTGCAACCTCATGGTTCCTAGTCAGATTCGTTTCCACTGCGCCACAACGGGAACTCCCTCTCTCTCTTTTTTTTCTTTTTCTTTTCTCTCTCTCTCTGGTAGGGTGCAAGGACAGATGGATGGGACTGGCCTTTTGCCAAAATGACCCATTCTAGATAGACACGTATTAACACAGCGTCACAAGTGGCCAGAACATGTGTCCTGAAAATTACTGAGCAAACAAGCATGGCCTCCCGTGTTTGTTTCTCAAGAGCATATCCACACTCACAGTCCTTCAAAAGAGAGCTGCACAGCCCGACTTCAAAGACGAACTCTCTCCATTTTCCCCTTTCCCACTGGCCCCGGGATTCTCAAGACCATGGACTTTTTAGTAACGGCTTCGCTTCATTGGAAATTCATTTTGGGGGAGTTCCCTTTGTGGCTCAGTGGGTTAAGGACCAGACATACTCTCCGTGAGGATGCAGGTTCGATCCCTGGCCCCGCTCAGTGGATTAGGGATCCGGCGTTGCCGTGAGCTGTGGCGTATGGAGCTGCAGCTCCGATTCCACCTGTAGCCCAGGAACTTCCAGATGCTGCAGGTGCGGCCCTAAAAAAGAAAAAAAAAAGGAACAGAAAAGAAAAAGAACAGAAGTTAGCTTTGGAAACTCCTGGATTCCTGTCGTGGAGTTTTTCAGTGTCCCAGAGGGACAGATCACCAGATTTCCTTGGAGGGGTCCCGGCTGACCCCGTGCTCCCTGGGGCTGGAACAGACCCTCCGCCCCGTGCGTGTTTCTCCTCCAGGCCTCTGCAGGCTGCTCCGTCCACTCGCGCCCACTCCAAGGCTCACAGGCTGGCCCCGAGGGTGCCCTGACAGCCTGGGCCTCCGAGGGCGGCCAGGCTGAAGCCCGGGGACCCTCCCAAGTTTTCTGGGGCTCCATCTGGCTGGGAGCTTTATCGGCCGCTGTTATCTCAGCGTTCCTCCACGCAGCTTAAACCTCTTAATTCCTTATCTTGTCATCACAGACTCAATAAAAGCATCCTCCGCTAGGCTGCCAACCCTTTGGAGGAGAAATCTTTTTACCTCCTGCTCACCCCCATGCAGCTGGCCTCTGTGGGTTTCCAAGAACTTTTCCAGCTTCCTGTGAAATTCTTTGGTCTAAAGAACTCCACCTGCCCCACTCTGGCCCCCCGGGGAATCCGTGTGGCCTGGGGAAAATGAAGAGTCTGACTCCTTGAATAGGACGTCCCCTGAGTGGACTTCTTGGCTCCTAAATGGGTCTCTTGGGACCTCTGAGGCCCAAGAATTCTTCCTTGTAGCCAGGCGGATTTTTTCCAACTTCAGGAGTTACCCCACCCCACCCCCCCTTTTTTTCAGGCTGTGCCCACAACGTACAAAAATTCCCAGGCCAGGGATCGAATCTGTGCCACAATAGCAACCTGAGCCCCGGCAGTGACAACAGGTCCTTAACCCACTGAGCCGCCAGGGAACTCCAAGAGCTTCCTCCCCCCTTTTTTTTCTTTTTTAAGGCCGGACCTGAGGCATATGGAAATTCCAGGGCCACGGGTTGAATCAGAGCTGCAGCCGCCGGCCCACACCACAGTTTTCAGCAACTAACCGACTGAGCGAGGCCAGGACAGAACCCACGTCCTCATTGGGTTCTTAACCCGTTGAGCCACTACAGGAACTCGTAGGAGCTCACTTTTTATACTGCAAAAGATTATGAGGGGCAAAACCCAGGGCTGAACTGGAACGTGAGCAGGGCGGGTGCCGTGCCAGAGCCAGGAGGCGACAGGCACGGAGACGCCGTCGCTGTGCCGTGGGGGGTGGGGGTGTTACTGGCTTCGTGACGTCCGGCCCGGCCTCCGCTTCTCCTGCCTCCTGCCTCCGAGCGGGCTGGAGCGGGAGGGGCGACAGCGCGGTCCACCTCTCGTGCTCAGAAGGAACAGGAACCCTCAGCAGGGCAGACTCGGCACCTCCTTGGGTCAAGTTCAGAGACCGAAGGAAGACGACGAGCACACCTCTCCCAGTTTTCTTTCCGGGCCTGTGGGCACATTCTCTCTGAAACCTCTCAGCCAACTTCTCCTCGGGTATCACTCACTGCCCAGCTTTAGGCCCACGGAGCCCGGAAGCTGCCACTGGCAGGTGGCATGAGACTTGAGACCACTCAGGACCCACCCCTGGAGCGGGCGGGCCCATCAGGGCTCTTTCCCACCCACCCAGAGTTCCTCCAGGCCAGTCGTTCAACCATGCCTTTTTCCTCTTTGGGCCACACCCACAGCATGCAGAAGTTCCCGGGCCAGGGATCAAACCAGCACCAGAGTAATGAAAACGCAGAATCCTTAACCACTAGGCCACCAGGGAACTCCTCCTTTTTTTTTTTTTGACTCGTTTGGTCATGCTGTATCTTTTTTTAATTTAATTTTTTTTTGTCCTTTTGCCTTATCTATGGCCGCACCCGTGGCATATGGAGGTTCCCAGCCTAGGGGTCTAACAGGAGCTGCAGCTGCCGGCCTTCGCCACAGCCACAGCCACGCGGGATCCGAGCCACATCTGCAACCTACACCACAGCTCACGGCAACGCCGGATCCTTAACCCACTGAGCGAGGCCAGGGATCAAACCCGCAGCCTCATGGTTCCTAGTCGGATTCGTTAACCACTGAGCCACGACGGGGACTCCCATGCTTTTATCCTCACGCCCTCTCTGGGCGAGGCCGTCAGGGACGCCCGGTGATCTTAAGGCCACACCCTTTCTGACCCTATGGGCCGATCTCCACGGAGCGGATTCCTGCTTCCATTTGAAGCCTTCCTCCGCCTCCCCTTTCTCTCTCCCTGTCTCCCTGGTCACTTCATCTCGGTTTCCTCCGCTGGGCCCTCCTCGTCTTCCCAGCCCCTGAAGGATGCAGAGCCCAGGACATGGTCCTCCGATGTCTTTTTCCTTTATCTCCATTCTGCTCCCCAGGTGACCTCGGTCTGGCGACGTGGCTTTAAATACCATCCAGCTGCTCGGACTTCATCCCTGCAGGAGGCGAGTCTCAAACTTTTTTTTTTTTTTTTTGGTCTTTTGTCCTTTAGATATAATCCTGCTGGCATCTTCCGTGTCAAGCTAAAGGAAACCCAGGTGGCTGCAACCAGAGGAGGGAAGAAGGGTTGGCTGAGTTTCTGTGAGCTGCCCTAACGAACGCCCCAAAACTTTGGTGGCCTGAATAAACAGAAACTGGTTCTCTTATGGTTCTGGCTGCACCCGCAGCATATGGAGGTGCCCAGGCTAGGGGTCTAACAGGAGCTGTAGCCGCCGGCCTTCGCCACAGCCACAGCCACGCGGGATCCGAGCCGCGTCTGCAACCTACACCACAGCTCACGGCAACGCCAGATCCTTAACCCACTGAGCAAGGCCAGGGATCGAACCCGCAACCTCATGGCTCCTAGTCAGATTCGTTTCCACTGCACCACGACGGGAAGTCTGGAATCTCACATCTTAATGGCCCAAATTCCACCCTACCTTCAAAATCTGCTCAGAATCTGATCACACCCTACCACTTCTGAGTCCTAGCATCTTTCTCGTCCTCTCCTACCAAAGCCGCACCGCCCTCTCTCCCTTCACCCTCCCTTCCTACAGCCAATTTTCCTACCGCAACCAGGGCGAAAAGTCAGATCCCATGACTGTCTTCCTCAGAACCCTCCAAAGGCCTCTCTCATCTCACACAGAATTCAAGCCAGAATTGTTACAGTGGTTTCTAAGACCCCACATAAGCAAGAAGGTTTGAAGGGGGAGGACGGGAGGGAGGGGGGAGGGAGGGGAAGAGGGG
>PVHT021183523.1:3841663-3852617 GCA_004024745.2 Catagonus wagneri | reverse complement strand
GATGCGCCCTTCTTTGGGACTAGGCGGGTGTGTCATTAGCCAAGGCTCAACCTGGGATCACACCGGGCTCGAGTTAGTTCGTACCCTAAATTTGAAGACTGGCGTCCTTCTAAGATGAGAAAAAGACACATAGTCGGAGTTCCCGTTGTGGCTCAGCGGAAACGAATCCGACTAGGAACCATGAGGTTGCGAGTTCAATCCCTGGCCTTGCTCAGTGGGTTAAGGATCCGGCGTTGCCGTGAGCTGTGGTGTAGGTCGCAGACGTGGCTCGGATCCCGCGTTGCTGTGGCTGTGGCGAAGGCCGGCGGCTACAGCTCCTGTTAGACCCCTAGCCTGGGAACCTCCATATGCCGCGAGCGCGGCCCTGGATAAGGCAAAAAGACAAAAGAAAAAAAAAGACCCACAGTGACACAGAGAAGGCCACGCCAAAACAGATCGAAGCAGAGTTTGGGTTACGTGGCCCCAAGCCAGGCGATGCCCGGGGCCACACCTGCTGGAGCAAGAGACCGGAGAGGCTCCTTAGAAGCTTTAGGGGAAGCGTGGCCCTGCGAGCACCTTGATTTCACACACGTAGCCTCCAGAACGGTGAAAGAACCAATTCTCTTTTTTTTCAAGCCACCAAAGTTTGGGGGAAGTCAGGGCAGCTCACAGAAACTCAAACAACACTTCTTCCCTCCTTTGGTTCCAGCCACCCAGGTTTCCCTCAGCTGCGTCTGGACACAGAAGACGCAAGCAGGATTATATGCAAATGGCAGGACGGCGTCCTCTGGTGGCCTAAGCGTTAAAGACCCAGTCTTGTCACTGTGGCTCGGGTCACTGCTGTGGTGCGGGTTCGATCCCTAGCCCAGGAACATAGCCAAAAAAAAAAAAAAAAAAATTGCAGGAGTTCTGACCTAAGAGACTGTGGCTTTACCCAAGTCTCTTGACCTCTCCAAGCCTCACACATTTTCCTTGTGTATCAGACAAAACCATCTCTGTTTCCTACAGTTCTGAGAACGCAGAATTCTCCTAATCAATGACACAGACGCCAATCCGCGCAGGGCAAGCAATTCTCTTTAGATGACCTTGGGCTTGTCCGGAGCTCGGGGACCGCCCCGTCCCACACGTGTGCAATGGAAAAAATTTCACTGCCTGTCAGGCGCCTGAAATGCCACAGGGAAGCAGCCGTGGCTGGACAAGCCCCCCCAAAAGAAATCCGGTCTCCATTCGCTTAACAAAACTGCAGTATACAATCCTGTGTGCGCTCTTACCGTGCTGGCCAGAGCCATTCCTACTCAGCATCTCCAAATGCGAATGGCTGGTTGTGTCATCAACACTTAACACGTGCAACCGGAAAAGCCAGCAGCAAGCGAATGGGCTCAGACACAGGCTGGCTGTCAACTTTATTTTCCGAGAAGGAAGCCATCTGATGGGGGGCTCGGTTCAGGTCACCCTTTGCTTGTCCGCGCACCTCCTCCAGACACCTGCTCACGGCTGTCTCACTTATTCCAACAGCCGGTGATTAGCTTAGGGAACGGGGGAACTCGGTCATCACAGCATTTTCGAGGCAGGCGCGAGATCCTCAAATTTGCGCCTCTCTTTTCACCAGCAAGGTGGCCAGGCTCAGACTGCTGAGATTATTTGACCAAATAAGTGAAAATGCGATGGAGGAGCTGGTTTCCTTCTTGGAAGCACCCCAGACGCCCCGACCTCAAATAGAAGCTCCTCCCACAATGCCCTGCCTTCTGGTCTATGTGAATTTTGCTAGCTTTTTTTTTTTTCCTTGCTCTAAAGCTGTTTCTCTTCCCCACTGATGGGGAAGTTGCCTGATTTTATTCTGCCCGGAGCCCTCCTATATCTCGTAGACCCCCAGAAGTTAAGTTGGCAAGATTCTTTCCCTTTTTTTTTTTTTTAACACGGCTCTTCAAAGACAGAAAACAACAACAATTTCCAATCAGATCCGAGACCGCAGGATTGTTTTTAATTCCATTCATCAGTATCTCATTCACCCCAAGAGACTATGGGATGTTTCCATATTTACATAATGGGCTCATCATTTTAAGCTCCGCGGGGCGGCTCTCTGACATGACAGCAATTCTATTTCTCTGCAAGCTTCCAAGTTTACTGTAAAGGCCAAAAGGGTCTCAGACACCCAGAGAACATACTTTTTGTGTTTTTATAAACTCTATAAAATTGTAATTGGATCAAACTTTGCATTCAAAAGCACATTCTTCAGGCATACTTTATATGCACATAAAACATCGAGAAAATGTTAACATTATGATCTTAACTGTTTGCACATTGGAACCAGCGAAAAGTTAGCAAAATGCAATCCATCTGTTCTCGTCTTTGAAACCTGATTGCTCTGAGAGCACAAAAGAGGGCCCTCCAGGGAGTACGACACGGCCCTCTCCTGTTATCAGGGAACACGGGGGTCGGCACCGTTCCTCTGACTTTTACTTCAAAATAAGGTCTGGCCATCTGATCTTTACTTCAAAATAAGTTCTGGCCAATCCGAGAGCCTCGGCTCCAAAGGGCACGTCCTTCAATACGCTGGGCAGAGAAAGGGACGTCCCTGTGGTCCCCAGGGCCAGCCCCTGGCCTTGGGTGCCCAGGATGCTTCTGAGAACCATTTCACCTGTCCTGGCTAATTCCCCAGGGGCACGGGGATCTGGGGAGTACGCAGTTTCTGCTCCAGCCCGCAGGGCCTCTTCCTTCCCAACACTCCATTAGGTGTTGATTAGCCCTCATTACCAAGTGGTAGCAGCCTAATTCGTTCAAGCTGAGCAGAGGGGGGTAGCGGAGGCAGGGGACGACGACGACGAGCAGAGAGAGCCACGGCTGACACCTGCTTTGGAAGCGGGGAGTTCAGGCCTCCCTCCCGCCCCCACCTTATCTGTTAGCACCACAAACTGGACCTCCTCGTTATCACATTTACAAAGCGCACACGGGGAGAAATAACCAAGGGACGGACAGTCCATGTTTGGAGAGAACCTGGCTCCCACCCGAGGAGGCCCTCTGCCTGGGAGATCCAAGCTCATCTCTGTCCGGTCACTCCCACGCGCGATGGGAACCGCCCCACTAGGGCGACGCCGGCTGAAGGCAAGAGGAATTCCCCTGGAGGATGGGGGTCTCGGTGGCAAGGATCAGGCGGTGGGGACAGAGTGGTTCCTGGAAGGGCCACCAGCTCCCCTTGCCCTCAGCTCAAAGGGATCTGCAGCCCGAGGGGCTGTTGGACTGGGGTTCGGACTGTGGGTGGCACCCAGTCAGAGAGAGGTTGCTTTCCATCACCGATAAAACCGGGGCAGGAGTTCCCTGTTGGCCTAGTGGTTAAAGATCCCACGTCCTCACTGTGGTGGCTCGGGTTGCTGCTGTGGTGAGGGTTGTAGCCCTGGGCCCTCAGCACTTCTTGTGCCGCGGGCGCAGCAAAACACAAAACAAACAACAACAAAAACCAAAGCAATAGTTTTTTCTCTCTCTTTTTTAATTTTTGTCTTTTTAGGCTGTACCCTCGGCCCATGGAGGTTCCCAGGCTAGGGCTCAAGTTGGAGCAGCCCAGCCACAGCAACACGGGAGCCCAGCAGAGACTATGACACACACCACGCTTTATAGCATCGCTGGATCCTTAACCCACTGAGTGAGGCCAGGGATCAAATCTGAGTCCTGGAGTTCCCATCGTGGCGCAGTGGTTAACGAATCCGACTAGGAACCACGAGGTTGCGCGTTCGATCCCTGCCCTTGTTCAGTGGGTTAACGATCCGGCGTTGCCGTGAGCTGTGGTGTAGGTTGCAGACGCGGCTCAGATCCTGCGTTGCTGTGGCTGCGGCGCAGGCCAGTGGCCACAGCTCTAATTAGACCCCTAGCCTGGGAACCTCCACATGCCGCAGGTGCGGCCATAAAATGACAAAAGGCAAAAAAAAAAAAAAAATCTGAGTCCTCATGGATACTAGTCAGGTTCATTACTGCTGAGCCACAGGGGAACTCCCCCCACCCCACCCCTTTTTTTTACTGCACCAAGGTCATATGGAAGTTCTAAGGCCGGGGATTAAACCCCAGCCCCGGCAAAGACAACTTGGATCCTTAACCTGAGAATCACCTGGAAATCTGGTCAAGTACAGACTCCCGGGTCCCCACTCCAGATCTAGCAGGATCTCGGACAGTAAAGCCCAGGGTTCTGCAGCATAACAAAGTCCACGGGTGTTCCACGAGTGACATCTTCAGAGACCTCTGGGGAGCAATGCTCAAGAGATATTTCATTCACCAAACTGTGACCGCTGAGTTCCCATGAGCCAGCAGGTGCAGAGCAAGGAGCCAGAGCGGACGTCCGCAGGGGCTAGTGGCTGAAATCCAGGCAGAGCTGGAGGGTGGAGATGAAGGAACTCCAAGGCCAGCGGGTTGCAGGACCACCGAGCTCGTGGTCAGTGGCAGCCTCGGTGAGCAAAACACGATGGCCACACCCGCCCAGATGCCACCTCCGCCCCCGCACACGGCTGGGTGTGTGGAAACACACAGGAAGGGCCCGTGATCCCCTCTGAGGGGCAGGAAAGGTGCCCCAGAAAATATGACATCTAAGCAGGCGCACAAGAGAGAGAAGTCAGCCTGGCCCAGGACATCCGCAGAAATAGCATCCGGAAGAGACGCTGGATGCAGGGTCCGGCAGTTGACTTGGGTCCCGAACTTGGCTCAGAATTGCCGAAGGTGCCGAAGATGGGGGTTGTGAGAAGTGGGGCTGGGCGTGTTTGCAAAGAGCTGTTCAGGCTCGGATTTTTACGGAAGGGACCGTGGGAAGTCCCTGGAGAGACTAAGATCTTTCTAGCTTTGGTCTGCAGAGGGAGATGGAGAAAATCAAGACTGGAGGCAGCCCAGGGGGCTTTAGCAGTAACTGGCCTCCTCGAGCCCCGGTGAGATCAGCGCCCAAGCCCAGGCCACCTTCCTGATCTTCCGAAAACGGGGCCGGTGTTCACGAGGGACCTCTGTCGGTGCACCAGGCGTAGGGCCCACTGCACGGGCTGCCAGCCGGCACGAGCGCCCCCTGCTGGTCTGGAGCCTCACACACCGCGCAACTGGAAAGCCGTCCGGAAGAGAAGACAGTCAAGGGTAAAAATGAGAGTTCTGATGTGGTGCCGCTGAAACGAATCTAACTAGTGTCCACAAGGATGCGGGTTCGATCCCTGGCCCCAGCCAGTGGGTTGGGGATCGGGCGTTAGCATGCACTGTGCGCAAACGCGGCTCAGATCCCAGGATGCTATGGCTGCGGTGTAGGCCCGCACGGGTTCCCCTGGGAACGTCCCTGTGCTACGAACGATCTTTAGCCATTCCTCTGTTGATGGACATTTAAGTTGCTTCCATGTCTTGGGACTGTAAAGAGCGCGGCGGTGAACCTAGAGGTGCATGTATCTTTTCAGCTTAAGAGTTTTGTCCAGATAGATGCCCAAGAGTGGGATTGCTGGATCATAGGGCGACTCTATTTTCAGTTTTTTGGAGGAGGCTCCAGACTGCTTTCCATAGTGGCCGCACCAATTAACATTCTGCCCTGGCGGAGGGATCCTGGGTGAAGGGTGATGATACTCCTGGGCAAACTGAGAAGGGACACCCACCGTTTCTCCATTGCAAGTTGCCTCTGAGCGGTTTCCAGAGATGACTGTTTCACAGGCAGATCCTCAGACGTGCCACTTGTTGGGTTTCTGTGATTATCTGTGGATCACGCTGACCCAGGTCCCAGGCCCCTGTCCCCACTCAATCCAGTGACTGCTCAGACTCGGCCGGAATCATTTCATTTTTCATTTCACTTGTTAATTTTCCCTCTGAGCTCCCCAACTCTAAACCGGGGACATTCCCACCCTCATTAGCATCCGAAATAGAAGACAGGAGGTGTCCTGTGGCGCAGCAGGTTGAGATCCGGTGTCACCACTGCTGTGGCTCGTGGCCCATCCCTGGCCCAGGAACTTCCACATGTCGTGGGTGCGGCCAAAAAAAAAAAAAAAAAAAAAAAATAGAAAAGAGCATTGAGAAATAGTCCAGGGCTGACCCGTCACCCCAGGTATGCTCCTGTTATGGAAACAAACTTGGGTCTACACGCTTGTGGACAGTAAAGCCAGTCTACTATACAGGGTTTTGGTGAAGGCCAGTGTAGCATTTCTTCTTCTCCTTCTTCCCTTTTTTTTTTATGCTTTCTTTGGGGCTGCACCCTTGACATATGGAAGTTCCCAGGCTTGGGGTCAAATAGGAGCTGCAGCCTCCACCCTCCAGCCTGCAGCCACAGCCACGGCAATTCGGGATCCAAGCCGCATTTGCAACCTACGCCACAGCTTCCATCACCGGATTCCCAACCCACCGAGCGAGGCCAGGGATGGAACCAAAATCCTCGTGGATACCAGTCAGATTTGTTTCCAATGCGCCACAACGGGAACCCCCAAGAGCAGCATTTCTTGAAGGTCAAACAGAGAATTCGAGGCAGCTGGTGCTCAAAAGATCCAAACTCACCCGCGGCTTTCAGGGACAAGTTTTTAAAGTTGGGTTGAGGGAGAGGTTTTCAGGCTGTGTGATCAGCTCATGGACATTCTTGTGACCGACTGGTGGTGAAATCATCTTTTTTTGTCTTTTTTGTCTTTTTGCCTTATCTAGGGCCGCACCTGCAGCATATGGAGGTTCCCAGGCTAGGGGTCTAACAGGAGCTGTAGCTGCCGGCCTTCGCCACAGCCACAGCAACGCGGGATCCGAGCCGCATCTGCAACCTACACCACAGCTCATGGCAATGCTGGATCCTTAACCCACTGAGCGAGGCCAGGGATCGAACCCGCAAACCTCGTGGTTCCCAGTCGGATTCGTTAACCACTGCGCCACGACGGGAACTCCTGGTGAGGTCATGTTGAGTCAGTAGCACCAAGCTTCCAGTTCCCACCCGCCTGGGGTCTGTGTGCTTGGGGAGAAGTTGACACAGGGTTAACTTCTGCCTGGTGGGGTTTTCAGGCTCTGCAAAACAGCTCAGGGATTTGGCTCCGTATATTGTCTATGGCTCTGAAGGAGAAATGAGAGATCCCTGACCTTGTTCAATAGCTAAGTTTTAATAATTTCATCTTGCTTGACTGTTTTCCTTTGTTTCTGCCTGTTCTCGCTTCTCCGATTAAATTTGTTTTTTGGAAACTGGGGAGGGCCTGGGAGGCTGGAGTTTTTCTATCAACAAGAGGGAAGCGGAGGACGCGGAGGAGGAAGTCTGTCCCAGGAAGGCCCCATGGCGGCCTGTGGCCTTACACACCCGAGTAGCCAAGACGACTGCTTTCGCCCTGCCCTTAGAAACCATCTCCAGTTCACGGCAGCGGACGCCACTGCCCCTTGCCCGCAGCCTGGCCCATCAAGCAAAGGTGTTCCCTGCTGGGGGCTGGCACAGCCAGGCTGGGCTCGCTGCCGCCCCGTACACCACCCCCTGTGCTCTACAGCAGACTCTGTTGATCATCCGTTCCATACACAACTTTATTGTTGCTTTACTTTGCACTCCCCTGATTATGAACGAATCAGAGCATCTTTTCATATCATCTTTTACTATTTGTTCTATAAATTGTTGATCCACACACACTGCCAGGTTTTCCATTATTTGGTACGTCTTTCATCAATTTGTTAGACAGCTTTGTAGGTTATAGAAAATAAGTCTTTAACATCTGCATTATAAATATCTCCCAGTTATTAATATGTAGCCTTTGTTCCTTTCCCCCCACTTTTTTTGTTTGTTTGTTTCTTAGGGCTGCACCCACCGCATACGGAGGTTCCCAGGCTAGGGGGTTGAATCACAGCTGCAGCTGCCAACCTACGCCACAGCCACAGCAACCTGGGATCCGAGCTGCATCTGTGACTTACACCAGTAGCACACAGCAACGCTGAATCCCCAACCCACCAGGCGAGGCCAGGGGTGGAACCCACATCCTCACGGATACTAGGAGGATTCGTTTCCGCTGCGCCACAGGGGGAGCTCCCTGTAGACTTTCTATACAGAATTGTTTTCTACATGAAAACTTTAAATAAATATGTAGCCAATAAGTCACTCTTCTCTTATTACTTCTGGGTTTCTGATCTTGGTTGTTAGGATCTCCCTAACTCCTGTCGTCTGCATTTTTTTAATGCAATATTGAATTTTTTTCTTTTACGTTTGTCTTACGCTTGCTTTCAATCCATCTAGAGTTATGTGTGTGTTTGCTAGAAGAATGGGGTCCACTTTTCTCTTCCAAATGAACATCCAGCTATGCCAGCGCCATTTATTAAAGACTCCCTTATTTTCCCTCAGAACTGAACCAACGCCACCCACGTCTTAGGTTACATTGTCATTTATTCTGACCTCTAATTCTGGATGGCGAATTCTGTTTCAATGACTCGCTTGTCTACCCCTACGTGGACACCATGCTGGATTGTCACAGAGGCTTTATTGTGTGTACAGCATATGAGACATGTTGTCCATTAAGGTTCTTTCTCGTAATATTCTTTGCTATTCTTGAACATTCTTCCATGGGAAATTTAAGATCTTTTCCTCCAGTTCTAAGGAAAAAAACCATCAAATATTTAAGCGCCAGTAACTGATATATCGGGGGGGGGGGAATTTGCCACTTTTACCCTCGTAGCCTCACATCCAAAAATGTAATGTGCTTGGATGTCTCCATTTATTCAGATAAAATGTCCTTTAGTGAGATATTTTTTACATAGACTCATGGATCACACTTCCTACCTCTTCGTGAAGGGCCTGCTGGGTCTGAGGCTGGTCTAGAAAAAAAAAGGATGGTGCCCAGTGGTCCTAAAAAGAAGCAGCAATTTCTGGCTTGGCAACTGCCTCGGGGGAACTACTGCCTTTTCCCCAGGTGATACAGGTGCAATGTCCTTAGATTGGAGTTGGTGGGGACACTTCTGAGTATAAAGAGGGTGCTTCACTGGCAAAACGGAAAAAAAAAAGAAACTCAGCAGGCTTTGACAAGATGAATCTATCTGACATCATGAGAAACACTGTTCTCCAAAGTGTAACAAGTTTTTGGAGTTCCCTTCGTTGCTCAGTGGTTAACGAATCCGACTAAGAACCACGAGGTTGCAGGTTCGATCCCTGGCCTCGCTCAGTGGGTTAAGGATCCGGCGTTGCCGTGAGCTGTGGTATAGGTCGCAGACGTGGCTCGGATCCCGTGTTGCTGTGGCTGTGGTGTAGCCCGGCAGCTGCAGCTCCAATTCGACCCCTAGCCTGGGAACCTCCATATGCCATGGGTGTGGCCCTAAAAATAATAATAATAATAATAATAAATTAGACCAACAAAGCCACTTCAGAAGTATAGAGCGCATTTTTTAAAAAACCACTTGTATTTTAACCTCAGAGCTTCTAATTTTCTTCCATAGCTTCCATTCTTTCTGAAATTGTGCCTCCTTGGCAGTTTTAGTAAGAAAGTGGTGGGGCTGGAGGGAAAATACCCAACAATCCTGAGTCCAGGATTAATTTCTCTTTTCCCTAGAGCGTCTTTAAACTCAACAGTAAAAAAAAACAAAAGCAAAACTAAGTTTTATGGAATAGTCCATATATTCCTTTGCGTGTGTGTGCGTGCGTGTGTGCGTGCGTGTGTGCGTGCGTGTGTGCGTGCGTGTGTGTGCGTGCGTGTGTGCGTGCGTGTGCGTGCGTGCGTGTGCGTGCGTGTGTGTGCGTGCGTGTGTGCGTGCGTGTGTGCGTGCGTGTGTGCGTGCGTGTGTCAGTGCGTGTGGACTGCTGTTCACATCACAATCCACTGGCTTTTACCTTCAGAGCTTGGCGCCTGAAGGACTCCGCATTTCACCGAAACGCAGAGCCGGCTGGGGCCGAACTGCGTCTCTCTGAAAGCACCTGCGGCTCTTGCTGGGTCACAGCCGCCCGCCCAGACCGGGAAGGAAAGATATCTGCTCCGGAAACACTGCGGCCCCGTTGCTAAAGCACGAGAAGGAAGCGCTCTCTGTCTCAGCATCATCGTGGGTCCATCTGTACTTGTGCATCCGCCGTGCTGGCTGGGGACAGGGGGCGGACAGGGCCCCAGGCTTTGGGGGTCTCTCACCCTCAAGCCCCCAGTGCTCCAAAGGCAGCCTCTCCCCTTCCTCGCCCCATCCCTGAACTTAACCGCGGAAAGCCAGAATGTGCTCATCCCTGCCAAAGAGAAAATTGCAAAGTAACAACGTGGCGGGTGGCGACGGCGTCGAGGGCGGCGTCCTAACATTCAGGGCTATACCAGTTTTCACGCCTGCAGCCCCTCGCCTCATTTGCCATGAGGATCATGCGTGAACCATTATCCGCTTGCCAAGTAGCAGGTGTTTGCCCCCCCAACCTGTTCCTGGTAACCCTAGAACTTATGGGCCAAGTAGCCGCCCCTGCAAAGTGAGGGGCCCCACGGGCAGAACAACACCCCACATCGGTGAGCCCCCTCCCCCGGCCCTCGACCCTGCCTGGGCTGGCACCCGGCTGTCGTGAAGGGAGAGTGAGTCTCCACGAGCTGTCCCTGGCCTGCAGCCGGCTTTGTTTGGTTTCGCTCCTCTGTGATCATTTCAAGTAGTCGCCCGGATCTAGAAAGGGAGAGATCTCACATCAAAAATCTGAATTTCCGGGAGTTCCATTGTGGCTCGGTGGTTAACGAAACCGACCAGAAAAGTGAGCTCTTTTCTCAGTGCAGATTTCCAGACTCCGGGGGAGCGGGGCTGCGTAGTCCCGTCTGACCTTGAAGTGTCCACTGCCATGGGACAAAGGCTCCAGGAGCGGCAGACATCGGTGAAGGCTAGAAGACCCCACAGAGCAGCGAGAACCCCTTCCGGCTCTCCAATAATAGACCGTGGTTTCTATTTGATTCTGGAATCAATTAAGAAAGAGTTTGATTTAGCTGAATTTGCACAGCCAGCGTGTTCCCCCAGCCTCCTCTGCTGAGGTCAAGTCAGAGCTGCACAGGGAGCAGGGGCCCGGCTCATTCAGGACTCCTACCCCCCCACCCCCACCCCTCCCCCT
>PVHT021183523.1:3816410-3840663 GCA_004024745.2 Catagonus wagneri | reverse complement strand
CCCCATCAGACAGCAAATCAAAAATTTAATTTTCTTAATGAAATAAATTAAAAGACCATGAACTCCCTTCCTCCCCAGTGGACCAACTGCCTGTGACAACTGGAGCGCTGGCAGTGCCCTTTGCAAAGAGCAGAGTCAAAGCGGAAAAAAATTACAAGGCAACCTTCCTGGTTTCATCTTGTCCCCTGCAAAAAGGAAATAGATTCTAATATAAGATCTGAGAGGCGCCATGTTTAATAAATGGCAAAAAAAAAATGTACTCTTGGCTGGTTGCTAGCATGATGCGCTTTGGGATAAAAGGAGATTATTTTTCTTTTTTCTTTAAAAAAAAAAACTTTAGACATGGATCCAAAAGAGGGCTGGAATTCACCTCCCACCATCCCACCAAAATGCTCTCTCAGCATTTGGGAGCAGTGACCCCGAGCCCATCACAGATACCATGTAAAAGGCAAGATTAAAGGCTTTTCCTGCTCCCTTTTCACCCAAATGGAAAAGTTTATTGCAAAAACCCTTTGTGCAAGCCAAGTTGTCTCTAGTCTCGTCGTGACGGGCCATCACGGAGACGCTGACAAATCCCATCCCCCGAATTGTGGGGCCTCTAGCCGACCCGGAGGGAGTCGGCCCCTGAGGTCAGGGACGAGAATATTTCATCATGCCCACCCTCCCTCCAAAAGCAGAGAAATATTTCATTCTCATTTGCCTCAGCCCAGTTGGAATCGACCGTCTAGACGGTTTTAAGATAACGACCATTAGAGACAGCGGAGGGGAGTGTGTGTGATAAGGGGGCCAAGCTTCTCTCATCAGTTTTCTGGAAAGCTCTCAAAAAGCCCCTCGGATGAGCAAGTGAGGGAAGGGTGTCTGGGAGTATATTCCTGGATGCTAAGCTGCATTTTACTTATGCCATAACGGGGAAAAACAAACGTGACTCCATATTGGATCTGTTTCTTTTACTTTAACCTTTGTATTCTATTGCTTTTTTTTTCCTTTGTTAGCCACCGGGTGGCATATGGAGTTCTCAGGCCAGGGATAAGATCCGAGCTGCAGCTGCAACCCAAGCCACAGTTGCAGCAACACCAGATCCTCAACCCACTGTGCCAGGCCAGGGATCGAACCCACATCCCGGTGCTCCCGAGACGCTCCCCATCCCATTGCACCACAGGGGTAACTCCTGTATCCTATTGCTATTGCTACCAGATAATCACTAAAGGCATGTAGCCTAGAGCTTAAAGTACATCTAATATACAGTGCCCACCTCCCCCCTCTTTGCTCTATTCAAAAAACTAGCATCCAAACCCAGTAGAGAGTCACTTTACTGCACAGAAGAAATAGGCACAGCCTTGTAAATCAACTAAACTTTAACGAAAAATTAAAAGAAAAAAACCCAGTCATGATGGTTCTTTGGGACATGAGTCCACCACCTTCTCCATCTGTGGGCTTTCCAAATAAAGTCGCTGTTTTGGGCCCCAACACCTCATCTTTCAATCAGTTGGCGTGTGGTGCAGGGAGCAGTACGAGCCTGGACTCGGTAACAGTCCCTGGAGCCGTTGCCCAGTTCCTAGAGACGTAGCAGAAAGAGAAGGAGAAGGCATAGGTGGTTGGCGAAGTCCCGATAAAGGGTCATAGATAGAGACGGAAATCTAGGGGACTTTGGGAGGTCACCGTAAG
This sequence comes from Catagonus wagneri, assembly GCA_004024745.2. NCBI lineage: Eukaryota > Metazoa > Chordata > Mammalia > Artiodactyla > Tayassuidae > Catagonus > Catagonus wagneri. The sequence goes on along the minus strand of PVHT021183523.1, from coordinate 3,838,998 downwards.
TTAATAAATTGCTCGAAAAGCCATCAGCACAAGGCAGGCTTGCTTGACTAGTGGAGATGCGAGACCTGCCCCAGGTCATTGGGTGGGGGGTGCATTCAGGTTCAGACCCAGGGCAGGAGTTTGAGGATCGCCCTTCTGCTGATTTGAACACACACCTTACCAGACACCAAGGAGGAGCTGCTACTCCCGGAAAGGAAGAGGCACACTTTTCCCACCCCTAGCCCCCTTAGATGATAAAACTGTAGCCCACCGGAGTCTCAGGGTAGAGCCTCCTGGCCTGCCAGCTTGCATCTCTCACAAGCGTCCTATCTTAATAAATCTGTTTCTTGCCTATCACGTTGTCTCTCACTGAATTCCTTCTGCCTGGAGACGTGAAGAACCTGAGCCTCAGCGAGTCCAGACACAGGGTGAGGGATTCTAATTTAAAACCATGGGTTCTGGAGTTCCCGTCGTGGTGCAGTGGTTAACGAATCCGACTAAGAACCATGAAGTTGCAGGTTCGATCCCTGCCCTTGCTCAGTGGGTTAACGATCCGGCGTTGCTGTGAGCTGTGGTGTAGGTTGCAGACGCGGCTCGGATCCTGCGTTGTTGTGGCTGCAGCGCAGGCCAGTGGCCACAGCTCAGATTAGACCCCTAGCCTGGGAACCTCCACATGCCGTGGGTGCGGCCATAAAATGACAAAAGGCAAAAAAAATAAAACCATGGGTTCAAGTCCCAATGTGGGTTTAGGCCGGGTTCGAGTCCCAGCCCTTGGGTTCAAGTCCCAGTTCATGTTCTGGCTAGAGGCAGGCCGCTAGTGCTGTCAGTTTCAGTCCTCTCCCCCATATTTGCGGGGACATGACTGCGAAGGCAGGGGAGTGGACGTCAGAGTCCTCGTCAGCCTCTCCCTGGTTCCTTCACATAGCAAATATCCATCAAGCATCCACCGGCTGCACTGTATTGGACACGAAGACGTATCTACGACTAAGCCCAACAAAGACCTTCTCCTGGAGTTCCCGTCATGGCTCAGCAGTAGCAAACCTGACTAATATCCATGAGGATGACGGTTTGATCCCTGGCCTTGCTCAGTGGGTTGAGGCTCTGGCGTTGCTGTGAGCTGTGGTGTAGGTTGCGGATGTGGCTCGGATCCCGTGTTGCTGTGGCCGTGCTGTAGGCCGGCAGCTGCAGCTCCGATTCAACCCCTAGCCTGGGAACCTCCATAAGCTGCAAGTATGGGCCTAAAAAGACAAAAAAGAAGAAAATGAAGTTTTATGGAACAATCTGGTGTTTTTCATGTCCCCAAGTGGGAAAAAAAATAGAATCAAAACAAACATGCCCAATCCAGACAAAACTGTAATTCAAAAGGATACATGCACCCCTATGTTCACTGCAGCACTATTCACAATAGCCGAGATGGGGAAACAACTTAAACATCCATGGACAGAAGAATGAATTAAAATGTGGTACACATATACGATGGAATACTACGCAGTCATTAAAAAGAATGAAATAACGCCATTTGCGACAACATGGATGGACCTAGAAATTACCACACTAAGTGAAGTAAGTCAGGCAGAGAAAGACAAACACTATATGATATCACTTATATGTGGAATCTAAAATAAGACAAAAAAAAACTTGTATGAAACAGAAGCCGACTCACAGACATGGAAGACAGACTTGTGGTTGCCAAGGAGGAGCGGGGAGAGCGGAGGGAGTGGGATGGACGGGGAGTTTGGGGTCCGTAGGTGAGGACCAGGATGAGTAAACAATGAGGTCCGACTGTATAGCACAGGGGACGACACTGAGATCCTGGATGAACATTGTGTAAAAGAAGATTTTAAAAAGAATTATATATATAAGGCATAACTGAATCACTTTGCTGTTCAGCAGAAATTAACACAACACTGTGAATCAATTACATTTAAATTAATTATTTTTTTAAATGTGCCCATTTAGCCACTATTATTTCATATTGTTCCAGAGCTTTAAACTTTGTAATAAGAAAAAGAAAAAAGTCATAAAACCATTGTTATTTCTGTGTAGAAGGCACATGAGTATTTATTAGAACTTGTACTTTTCCATGTAACAATAAAATCAAAATAGCTATCAGAAAAAACAAAAAATAATTTATAGAGATTGTATATGTGATTACATAAAACACATGAGAAATGGCTAAAATTCTCATAATTATGAACAGAATTGAGTAATGCGGCTAATCATAAAATAAATATACGAAAAAGTAGTGGTTTACCTCTTTGCCAGAGATAACTAGTTAGAAAAATATAACAGGAAATAATACCGTGCTAAAATCTAATAAAAGACAAAATAAAACCCCAAGGAATAAATTTAACAAGATTGTGAAAGCTCTATTTGAAAAGACGTAAAATTCAACTGAGGTACCTAAAAAATATTCACATAAAGGAAAGGATGTGGTTTATTCTTGGGTGGACAAATTCAAAAATAATACAGATGGCAATCCTTCTATAAATTATTTCATAAATTTAACGCAACTCCAAGTTTTCAAACAGGAAAAAAAGATCTAAAGTTCAGCAGGAAAATAAATGAACGGTGATTTGTTCTAACAAAAACCTGAAAGCGATCTAAATAGCCTCCAATCAAGGACTAGCCAAACTAATTACATCCACTCAATGGATTATTATAAGGTGGTTAAAATGGGTGATTTAGAACTTGGCATATGGTACAGAAAGATGCTCAGATGTATTTTTAAATGAAAAGGCTAGTTATAAAGAACTCTGCCTAACATGGTCCCATGTATTTAATATCCATACACGCATGTAAATTTTAATACATGCTTTCTAAAGACACAGGAGAAACTATTAGCAGCTTTTGCCTTTTGGGAGTGGAAGTGGACAGCTGAAAAGAGCGGGGGGTGCTTGTACGTTTCACTTTATACCCTTTGTTAGTGAAACTATTGGCCACAGGCATGTATGGCTTTTATTTTTTATTATGAAATATTTATGTTATTAGTTGTTAGAATAAAAACTAAAGATATGCAATAATAATTAAGAAAAATTAAAATGACACAGGCCTATCAGTTATGAAAATACGTAATGAAATTAAAACCATCAAAAAGTTATAGTAACTGGTACATTCATGTGATAAAGCTGTAGAAAGACAGCAGTGCTACAAAGTAGAGAGACACAAAGCAAACCTAAATATATGTAAGTATCTGGTATAAAATAAAAATAGCATCTGGGAGAGTAATAGGTGACCAGTAATATTGGGACGGATGGGAGCTCCCGTTGTGGTTCAATGGCTTAAGAACCCACACAGAGTCCATGAGGATGCACGTTTGATCCCTGGCCTCACTCAGTGGGTTAAGGATCCAGCACTGCTGCAAGTTGCGGCTTAGGTCACAAATGCAGCTCTGATCCAGTGTTGCCACGGCTGTGGCGTAGCCCTCAGCTGCAGCTCTGATTCAACCTCTAGACTGGGAACTTCCGTATGCCGCAGGTGTGGCTGTGAAAAAATTGAAGATTAAAAATAAAGAAATAATGTTTGCAGCACGTGTAATGATAAAGAGTACTTAGACATCCACATCAAAATATTAGCATTCCAGCCCAAAAATGGAACAAAAGAGATAAGCCATCAATTCACAGAACACTTTCCAGGATCCACAAACATATGATTACATTTTCAAATTCCTCAGTAAGGAATAAAATGCAAATCAGAGCTACAATCGAGTAGTATTTTGTAGCTATCCTAGTGGAGAAAAGAATTTTTGTATATATTTTGTTAATTACTCAATGAATTTTATTACATTTATAGGTGTACAACATAGAAAGGAATTCAAAGATAGCAAACACCCAGTGTTAGCAAGAATACGAGGAAGGTGCACTCATACATTCAGGTGGCCAGTGTGACAATTTGTATGAAAACCCCTTAAAAATATGCTTAATTGTTGATTCAACAAGCCAACTGCTGGAAATGTATACTAAGAAAGAACTTAAGAATGTTCACAGGAGTTCACTTCGTGGCTCAGTGGTTAACAAATCCAACTAGGAACCATGAGGTTGCGGGTTCGATCCCTGGCCTTGCCCAGTGGGTTAAGGATCCGGAGTTGCCATGAGCTGTGGTGTAGGTCGCAGATGCGGCTCGGATCCCGCGTTGCTGTGGCTGTGGCAAAGGCCGGCGGCTACAGCTCCTGTTAGACCCCTAGCCTGGGAACCTCCATATGCCGCGGGTGCAGCTCTAGATAAAGGCAAAAAAAAAAAAAAAAAAAAAAAGACAAAAAAAAGGAAAGAATGTTCACAGGAGTTCCCTGGTGGCTCAGTGGGTTAAGGATCTGGCATTGCTACTGCTGTGGCTCGGGTCACTGCAGTGGAGTGAGTTTGATCCCTGGCCCAGGAACTTCCACATACCATGAGTGTGGACCAAAAAAAAAAGTGCATAAATATTGATATAAAAAATATTTATCAAAGCATGATTAGCAGTGGGGAAATACTGAGAAAAATGCCCAGCAATGGAGTTCAGCCCTACAGATTCATTCTGTAATTTATATGAAAATGAAAGGGGTTAGAATCCTCAAGGCAAGATTGTTGTAGTAACTGTATGTAGAACTCATTAGTTCTCTTTTTAAAGAGATTTCTAGAACAAAGAGAACAGAATATTAACATTTGGTAAATACACATGGTGGGACATGAGTGTCACATTATTTTCTACATTTTTTATCTTTGATGTACTTGCTCTCAGCTTCACCACTTGAAGAACCAAAAACGACACCAGGCACCTCATCAGGTGATGAATCTTCGGCCATTTGAACAGCACCAGCTGATTGTTGCAAATGGAATGACGGGCTTCATAGCCGCTGAGGTCCCTTTCAACACCAATCATCCTGATTTCTGTGACTATAAGACTGGAATTCTATTTTTTTTTTTTTGTCTTTTTTTAAGGGCTGCCCCTGCGGCATGTGGAGGTTCCCAGGCTAGGGGTGGAATCGGAGCTACAGCTGCCTGCCTACACCACAGCCACAGCAAAGCTAGATCCGAGCCACATCTGTGACCTACACCACAGCTCCCGGCAATGCCATATCCTTAACCCACTGAGCGAGGCCAGGGATCGAACCCGAATCCTCAGGCATACTAGTCGGGTTCTTAACCCACCAAGCCACAACTCCAAGACTGGAATTCTGAAAGTGGAAAAATTGTCGTTCAAGTCTGTACCAGGCCTGACTCTGCTTCGCTTCTGAGATCAGACAACATCAGCCTTGCTCAGGGTAGTGTAACCACGGACGACGGTGCACCTGTGTGCGTCTGTCTTACAGATATTTCAAGTGATGCCCAAGCTGGAAGGATGCTAAGGACTGAGGAAGGGGAGGAGCAGACCCAGAAAAACATGAGCACAGCCACCCTGGACCCAGAGGACCCAAAGCAGATACAGGGAAGGCGGTGAGCGTTCACCAGCGTACTTATCAAACCCCCTGGGCTATGCACAGCGCCTTGCATATGGTGAGGACTATAAATATGTGCCCCATAAATTCGACAGCTTTCTACAGCCTGGGTACGTAGAGAAGAATCTTGAAGGTCCCATCGTGGCTCAGCGGGTTGAGAATCCAACTAGTATCCATGAGGTTGCGGGTTCAGTCCCTGGCCTCGCTCAGTGGGTTAAGGATCCAGCGTTGCCGTGAGCTGTGGTGTAGGTCGCAGACGCGGCTCAGATCCTGGGTTGCTGTGGCTGTGGCGCAGGCCAGCGGCTGTAGCTCCGATTAGACCCCTAGTCTGGGAGCTTCCATGTGCCTCAGGTGCAGCCCTAAAAAGCCAAAAAAAAAAAAAAAGAACGAAAAAGCTGAGAAGCGCTGATGGTAAACTCACTGTGCAAGATCTAGAGAACAGACTTGTCATTGCCAAGGGGGCAGGGGAGGGAATGGACTGGGGGTTTGGGGTTAATAGATGCAGGCTATTATATTTAGAATGGATAAACAATGAGGCCCTGCCCTACAGCACAGGGAACTAGATCCAGCCTCCTGGGATAAACCATATAACTAAGCCACTTAGCTCTACAACAGAAATTAGCTCAATATTGTAAATCAACTCTACTTAAAAAAAAAAAAAAAAAAAACACTGTGGAAGCACAAAGGAGACAGAACCCAGCTCCGTGGATCCGTCAGCCACACTCTTCCCTAAACCAAATGTTCATAGGGAAGAGAAAATACAGAAGGATTACATGGTTCAGAGATTGGAGCAATACATTTAGAGACAGAGTTACAGTTTATTTCTGAATGAGAATTCCTGGTAGAACTTCATGGTCCTAACCTTGGTCTCAGGATAAAGAATATTCTTGAAACCCATGAGAAAAGGGCTACAGACCATGAGCCCGTATCTACGCAGAGCGATTTTAATTACCAAGAGGTCGGGGAGTTAGCGCAATGAATGAATACCTGCGCAGTGACCTTGGGCAACCAAAGGAGTTGCCCAGATTCGTAAAGATTCATACTCTAGTCTGCAGAACTGTGCTTCTATGAAGTACAACCAGTATGATACAAATTCCAAAACAAAATAAGTTGGGGAGTTCCCTGGTAGCCTAGTCATTAAGGACTTGGTGTTGAAACTGCTGTGGCTCAAGTCACCGCTGTGGCGCGGGTTTGATCCCTGGCCCAGGAACTTCCACGTGCCCCGGGCGTGGCCCAAAAAATAAAACAGAATAAAATAAAGTAAAATAAAATAAATTTAGTGTCTAAGATGTAGTCAGAATCCAGAAACACAAAATAGCAAAGTCCCAAGCATTGGGAGCGAACACAGACCAAAAAACAGAGTATGAATTAAAACTGTGCTGGCCTGTAATTTCTGTTTTTGGTTCAACCCCAAAGACAATTTTAATTAAAAGTACAAAATACAAGGTCTGCAAATGATGGTGCTGGCTAGTGTGAGCTTCTGTGCAGAGTTTAACATTAAATAGTCTTTGTTCAGTTATCATGTTGACTGAAAATTATCTGAAACCCTCTTCCTTAGATTCCATATTAGATTTTGCTTTAATTTTGACACACAAAGCACTTCAAGGGGAAACAAATACTAGCAAAAGAGTGGCCAAAGGCTTGAAGAAGGAAGGCTGTGGTTCATAGGAATCTAACCTGAAGCTATAGCTCGACATGACATATTCAGCATATGCACTCACTCACTCATTATGAAGTTATTTGTAATGGCCAATGCCTGGAAAAACATAAATATTACCCAGGAGACTGGTTAAATCAACTAGGGTACATCTACCCCTTGTGGTGTTATGAAACCTTAAAGAAATGAAGATTTCTAATGAATGGACATGGTACGCTATCCAAGAAAGAAAGAAAAAGGAAAAGGAGGAAAGGAAAGCAAGGAAGGGAAAAATAAAGAAAGGAAAGAAAGAAAGAGAAGGAAGGAGGGGAAGGAAGAAAGAAAGATAAAATATACACTTTTGTTGTAACTGTTGCTCCAAAAAAGAAACACGGAAATATGAACCATAAACCAGTGAAAACGGCAGCCTCTGGATTGGTTGGCAGGTGGGGTGCAGAACAGGAAGCTACGTGGGAGCAAGGAATTTCCAAGTAATATAATTTTTGCGTTATTTTGACCTTCAAACTTTATAAACATTTAATATATTCAAAACCCAAAATGAAATCAAAAAGAGTAAAAACTTTAAAACCTTAAATGGAACAGAAACAGAACCAAATCAGCCTAACTGGGTATCAAAGTAATAATATGACAGTATTGTTTGGAGTAACCTTTTTTTTCCTTTTTTTTTTAGGGTTGAACCCGCGGCATATGGAAGTTCCCAGGCTAGGGGTCGAATCAGAGCTACAGCCGCCGGCCTACACCACAGCCACAGCCATGTAGGATCTGAGCCACGTCTGCGACCTACACCACAGCTCACGGCAACGCCGGATCCTTAACCCACTGAGCGAGGCCAGGGATCGAACCTGCAACCTCATGGTTCCTAGTTGGACTGGTTTCCACTGTGCCACGACGGGAACTCCTGGAGTAACTGCTGAATAGATGCTCTGTACATCCTCTGTGGCTCTGTTCTCTCGCTAAGATTATATTCCAAGGACAAAAAGTCCTGCAAGGAAATATTAGACTTCCTTTGGCGAATTTATGAGTAATAGTGATACTGTAACTATAATCATGAAACCATTTTATGGATAATGCAAGATAAAGAAAATCACATTAAGTAACTCTGCAAACCAAGATCTGCAGAGTAAGAGAGCAGAGATACCTGTATAATATAAGAGTGGAGGGGAGTTCCCTGGTGGCTCGATGAATTAGGGATCCAGTATTGTCGCTGCAACGGTTTGGGTCACCGCAATAAGGGTTTCAGGGTCTCGACCCTGAAACTTCTGAATGCCACCGGTGGGGCCCAAAAAATACATTGAGGAGTTTTTGTTGTCGTGCAGCTGGATGGGTGTTGTCTCTGCAACACCAGGGTGCGTGTTCGATCCCTGGCCCCGGATGGTGGATTAAGGCCAGCATTGCCACAGCTGCTGTGTGGGTCGCAGCTGTGGCCTGACTCTGATCTGATCACTGGCTTGGAAAGTCCGTACAATGCAGGGCAGCCAAAAATGAGAAAAAAAATTAAACGAAAGTGAAAAAAAAAATCCCTACCATGTTAGATTAGATTTGGAAATGCCAGTATAAACTCATTTCTAAAAGTATTCTTTTCCAGCTCTGTCCACTGAAAGGACCTGGAAACTGGACACTGACAGTAAGTATACTGGCCCAGCACCTAGATCTTGATTGCTGTTGTTTTTTTATTTGTGGTAAAACACACATAATAGCAATCAAGATCTAGGTGGGTTAAAGGATCTGCTGCCACTGCGTTGTGGGTTCGATCCCTGGCCCTGGGGAAATTCTCCATGCCATGGACATGGCCAAAAAGTTTAAAAACAGTAAAGAGTCCAGGGTGCCACGTGCAGGGTTTGGGGATCAGCAGCGATGCAGGAATCCCAGTGCCTGGGAATCTGTATTTTTACCAAGCTCCCTGGGGGCCCCGCTGGAGTGGGTGCACAGGGCAGCCACATGGAGCCACTGTCAGAATGTTGAGGGACCGCCCCCATCCTCCCCAGAACAGGAAGTCGATGAGCAGAGCGGAAGGGCTTGCCCAAGGTCGCCAAGCCAGACAGGGAGTCGCAGTTCCCAATCAGAGTCACAGCCACCGTCACACTGCATCCTCTTCCCAGCCCTGTAAAGTACGTGGGGAACCGCTGTCCTGCTCCTTCTGAGCAAAAAAAAAAAAAGGAAAGGAACCCTCTTCTGGGCAGTCTGCTTGGGCTGCCACACCAAAGCCCCCCAGACCGGGCAGCTTGAGACAAAGAAGTTAATTTTCTCACTGTCCTGAGAGCAAGGTGCTGGCAGGGCAGGTCCCTGCAGAGGCCTCGCACATTGGCTGGCAGGTGGCCGTCTTCTCCCCGTGTCCTCGCGCCGTCCTTCCTCTGTGGGATCGTGTCCCACTCTCTTCCTCCGTGGACACCAGTCACATTGGACCAGGGCCCGCCCATGGGACCCATTTTAACTTAATGGCCGTTACAGACTCTCCAAATACAGTCAAGGCTAAGGGATATGAATTTGGGATTGGAAAACAATTCCGCCCATGATATAATAGGGACGAATAAACCTGACTCCGTACTGGATCTGCTTCTTTGACTTGAACCTTTCTGTTGCTTCCGTTTAAGCATGTTGCCTAGAGCCTGAAAGACACAGGAGAGCCCATTCTCAAGTCTCTGACCTTTAGATATATAACACTTTTCCATTCACTAGAGAGAAAAAGTTGAAGAATGGAGAGTAACATCATCTTTTTTTTTTCTTTGCTTTTTAGGGCCACATCCTTGGAATATGGAGATTCCCAGGCTAGGGGTCCAACTGGAGCTACAGCCACAGGCCTCTGCCACAGCCACAGCCACAGCCACACAGGATCCCAGCTGCATCTGCAATCTACACCACAGCTCACGGCAACGCCAGACCTTAACCTGCTGAGCGAGGCCAGGGATTGAACCCACGACCTCATGGTTCCCGATGGGATTCTTTTCCGCTGTGCCACAACGGGAACTCCAGAGCATAACACTGTCTTGTTGGGGGTTTAGGGAATGTGGTAACCTGACCATCTGAACTGCCAGAACAGAGGATTCCAACACCAAGAAATTTGCAACAATCAACCACAGCCCCTCCCCTTTTAGTATAAAAGAAACTTGAATTCTAACTCGGGTAAGATGGTTCTTTGGGACGTGAGTCCACCACCTTCTCAGTCTGCTGGCTTTTCCAAAAAAAAGCAGTCACCCTTCTTTATCCCAACAGACCTTGTTTTCCGATTTATTGGCCTGCCAGGCAAGGAGCGCTACAAGCTTGGACTCTGAAGTGCTGAAACTGCTACTTGATTTAGACTAAAATCAAGGTAATTGGGGGAAAAACCTAAGCTTTCAAGTTTAATACTAATTATGCATTTTCAACGCCTTTTTAAGCTCCAAAATATCTTTGGGGATAAATGCAGAGAGGTTTCTAAGAAATGCTGTTTTTAAGCCTAAGAGCTAAGTCTCTGTTCCAATTTATTATCAGAGAAAGTTAGAATTCACAAATAATTAATATTGCCTCTATAAAAATCTGATAGATTTTGATTTTAAAGAGGAAAATTCTGACCACAGATACAAGAAGGGGACCAAACATCACATTTTGGAGCAGCCGAGCTGGTGGAATAACAATCACCCTCATGTTTCATTGAACAAAATAACCTTTGACCTTGCTTGTGTCTTGGGAAGACAGGATTTTGGAGGTCAAATGTTAACTGGTCTGGAAATGATAATATGTTTATCAGCAACATAAACTGAGAAATAACATGTGGGTAAAGGCCCATCTGTTCTTATTCTCGCAAATTCCTAGGAAACTGTAATGAAATTAACCATCCCTGTGGTTCTTCGCATCAAAAAAAGAGCGCTTTTTCCTTTTTTGTAGGTTGCAGAAAACTGTGCCAGCTTTTCATCTTCTGAGCGGTTCAGGGCAACAGTAATGTCTCTGACCCGGGGACATGTTTTTAAAAGTATTGGCTCCTCTTCACATGAAATTAATTCATGGTGCATCTTTTTTTTTTTTTTTTTTTTTTTTTTTTTTTTTTTTTTTTTTTTTTTTTTTGCCCTTTGCCTTATCTAGGGCCGCACCCGCGGCATGTGGAGGCTCCTAGGCTAGGGGTCTAAGTGGCGCTCTAGCCGCCGGCCTTCGCCACAGCCACAGCAACGCAAGGTCCGAGCCGCGTCTGCAACCCACGCCACAGCTCACGGCAACGCCGGATCCTTAACCCACTGAGCAAGGCCAGGGATCGAACCCACAACCTCATGGTTCCTAGTCGGATTCGTTAACCACTGAGCCACGACGGGAACTCCCATGGTGCACCTTGTCATCCCTGTTAATGGCCCCTCCAAGTCGCTCCCAGCCCCACGCCCCCGCTACGGTTCTGCAGATCTGCATTGCGGAGGGCACTCCGCTAGAAGTGTGCAGAGTCAACTTCTCAAACTGACCACTCTCTCCGTGTTGCAGCAAGTTAATTCAAGTTAATTTGACTCTCAGTTTTCTCATCTGTAAAACAATAGGGTGGGACTCAGTGACCTCTGAAATCTTTGCACTGACCTTTTTTTTTTACTGAAGTATAGTTTATTTACAATGTTGCGTTAGTTTCAGGGGCACAAAAAGTGATTCAGTTTTATACGTATATGTGTGTGTTCTTTTTCAGATTCTTTTCCATTAGAGGTTATTACAAGATACTGAATATAGTTCCCTGTTGTTTATTTTATGTATAGCATATATTTATATATTGTAACATGCATCTGTTAATCCCAAACTCCTAATTTTTCTGGGCCACACCCATGGCATATAGAAGTTCAAAAAAAAGGGCGTTCCCGTCCTGGTGCAGCAGAAACGAATCTGACTAGTATTCATGAGGATGCGGGTTCGATCCCTGGCCTCGCTCAGTGGGTTGGGGATCTGGTGTTGCCGTGAGTGAGATGTGGTGTAGGTCTCAGATGAGGCTCAGATCCCGTGCTGCTGTGGCTGTGGCGAAGGCTGGCAGCTGTAGCTCTGATTCGACCCTTGCCTGGGAACTTCCCTATGCCATGAGTTTGGCCCCAAAAAGAAAAAAAAAAATCCCTGGGCCAGGGATCAAATCCACTCTTCAGCTGTGACCTACACCACAGCTGTGGCAATGCCAGATCCTTGACCTGTTAAGCCACAGCACAAGCTCCCTGAACTCCTATTTTATCCTTCTTTCCCCTGGAGTAACCATAAGTTTGTTTTCTGTGGCTGTGAACCTAATTTTGTTTTGTAAAAAGTTCATTTGTATTATGAATGATTTTTTTTTTCCCCAAGGGCCACACCTGCCACATAAGGAAGTTCCCAGGCTAGGGGCTGAATCAGAGCTGCAGCTGCCAGCCTACACCACAGTGACAGCAATGCAGGATCCCAGTCAGTGTGCGACCTACACCGCAGCTTGCGGCAATGCTGGATCCTTAACCCGCCGAGCGAGGCCAGAGATCAAACCCACATCATCGTGGATACTAGTCTGGTTCTTAACCTGCTGAGGCACCATAGGAACTCCTATCATGAATGAACATTTTATTCTTCTTTTTTTTTTAAGGAAAAGATGCAGTATCGTAAAAAATGTACTTTCGCTTTCTCTATCCGATAGAAAAGAGAAAGAATGAAGGAAGAAGAAGAAAGAGGAGAAAGCCAGCAGAGACGAATGAAGTTTCCTCCAGGCGGTGGCTGGAGCACCTTCCCAGGGCAGCATTTGACCTTGGGGCTCCCTGCAAACACACACCACCACCAGCAGGGAGCAGCCTCGGCAGCTAGAAACTGAACTGGGCTAGAACTCACGTCTTCCAACTCAAAGCACAGTGTTGTCACTCCCTGGCTGTGTGACCTTTGGAAAGTCACATAAACATCTCTGGCCCCCGTTTTCTTCATCTACAAAAGGAAGGAGTCAGATTAGATGGTTTCTCTCTTCCCTGGGATTGCATTAGTGAGACAGCTGCTGTTGTTTATTGATAAGGAAGCAGTTCAAAGAGGATCCATCTGTTTTTAATTAAATTCCATTTGAGACATCTTTATAAATGCGCTAGGTCTAAGAGATAACACATTAGGAGATACTGAAAGCGTACATATTGAAGCCATATGGCAATTGTGTAAAGGACAGACCCAATTAAATAGAATTAAACCAGTGACTGGTGAGAACGAGGAAGCCTGTGCTTTGAGAGATCTGGGGAGGGAGTTAATGTTTATTGGGCATCAGAAAAGTCAGAGAGTATTTACAATGGAAATTGGGTGTTAACAGGAGAATCATTATAGGAAATTGGCATTCCACGGACTCTGACGGAGTGAAAGGAAGGAAGGAAAAGAAGAAAACAGGAGGCAGAGATGAAACAGGAGCAAGGGTTGGGAATGTCATTCATGGAGATGAGGAGTGGGAGAAAGAGGCTTCCAAACCTGGGGAGACAGCAGGTCCCACCCGCGACTCAAGTTTACCCTTTAGTTTTGAGTTCTGGCCAGGGGTCGAATTGGAGCTGTGGCCGCCGGCCTTCGCCACAGCCACAGCAACGCCAGATCTGAGCCACATCTGCGACCTACACCACAGCTCACGGCAGCACCGGATCCTTAACCCACTGAGCGAGGCCAGGGATCGAACGTATGTGGGGACAGAGGCCCCTATGCCCTCTGTCCCCACATACATACCACCTCCCCACTCTCAAGATCCCGAAATACAGCAGTGCATTTTTTACAGCGGATGAACCTGCACTGACACGTGATCACTCTTGGGGCTGAGCGTTTGATGGGTTTGAACACATGTAAATGACGTGCATCAACGTTGCAGCATCATACGGAATAGTTTCACTGCCTTAAAAATCCTCTCGTGCTATGGAGCTCCCATCATGGCTCAGTGGTTAATGAATCTGACTAGGAACCATTAGGTTGCGGGTTCGATCCCTGGCCTCGCTCATGGGTTAAGGATCCGGCGTTGCCGTGAGCTGTGGTGTAGGCTGCAGACGTAGCTCGGATCCCGCGTTGCTGTGGCTGTGGTGTAGGCCGGCGGCTACAGCTCCTGTTAGACCCCTAGCCTGGGAACCTCCATATGCCACAGGTGCAGCTCTAGATAAGGCAAAAAAAAAATCCTCTGTGCTCCATCCGTTCATCCATCCCTGGTCTTCACTCCTGGAAACCACTGACCTCTGCATTGTCGCCATAATTCTGCCTCTTCCAGAATGTCATAGAGCTGGAATCATACAGTATACGGAAATTACCAGACTGGCTTCTTTACTTAGCAATAGGCATTTAAGATTCCTCCATGTCTTTTCATGGCTTTGTAGCTCATTTCTTCTAAAAAAAAAAAAAAATTATGACTGCACCTGAGGCAGGTGGAAGTTCCATCTGCTACCTACCCTGCATCTGCGGCCACGGCAGATCCTTAAATCTGCCCTGGGCTGGAGATTGAACCCACAGCTCTGCAGCAACCAAAGCCACTGCAGTCAGAATCTTAATCCACTGCGCCATGGCAGGAACTCCAGCTCATTTCTTCTTAGCGCTAATATTCCATTGTTTGGAGGTAGTAGAGTTTATTATCCACTCACCTACTGAAGGCCGTCTTGGGTGCTTCCAAGTTTTGGCGCTTATGAATAAAGCTACTATAAATATGTCTAGGCAGGTTTCTGTATGGACATTAATTCTGAATTCATTCAGGTAAATACCTGGAAGTGTGGTTGCTGGATCTTATGATAAGAGCTGTTTAGTTTCGTAAGAATCTGCCAAACTCTTCCAAAGTGGCTGTACCATTTTTCACCCCCATCAGCAATGAACGAGAGCTCCTATTGCTCCTTGTCAGAATTCGGTGTTGTCAGTGTTTGTTGGATCTTGGCCATTCTAATAGCCGTGTAGTAGCTCATTGTTTTAAATTGCATTCCCCTGATGACACATGACGTGCTCACCTTTAATATGCGCCTTTGCATTCTGTATATCACCTTTGACGAGACGTCTGTTCAGGTCTTTGGCTCATTTCTAAATCAGGTTGTTTATTTCCTTATTGACTTTTAAGGGTCCTTCTTATATTTGGGATCAGATGTGTCTTTGGCAGATATTTTCTCCCGATCTGTAGCTTGTCTTCTCATTCTCTCTACCCTGTTTTGTTTTGCTTTGCTTTCTTTTGCTTTTTAGGGCCGCACCCATGGCATATGGAAGTTCTCAGGCTAGGGGTTGAATCGGAGCTACAGCAGCCGGCCTACGCCACAGCCACGGCAACTTGGGATCTGAGCCGTATCTGAGGCCTGCATCACAGCTCACGGCAAGGCCAGATCCTTAATCCACTGAGCGAAGCCAGGGATCGAACCCACATTCTCATGAATACTGCTAAGCACAACAGAAACTCCAGTGATTAGCAATAATCTTTTAATATTCACCTACATGGGTTTTTTTTTTTTTTTAGTACAATAACTCTTATATATCCTGGCTCCTCCCTCAGGTCTTTGGAGCGGTTCCTGAGTTCCATCTGAAAGCCTGTCTCCCTGGCCATAGTCTTCGGTAAGTTCCCCAAACAGAACATAACTGGCAACTTGTAGATTGTCTGTTTCTCTTCAGTGGACACATCTCCCTGAGACAGTGACGCCCTTGGATGCTTCCCAGCTGTGATAGATGAAAATGTAGTCGCCCCACCATGTTCAAAAGCAAACAATTTCAAGGTGACGAGAGCTGAACATTTAGGCAAATATGGGGTCCTTGAAGGCACAGAGCCCTGCGCGACCACACAGGCTGCACACCCACGAAGCCAGCCTTGTCCCCATCCAGCTTCAGGATTCTGCGCTGTGCCGGGGAGCAGAGTCAGAAATCTCCAAACTCGCCACTTCAGAGATGAGAGGCCTGCATGATGAATCCTAACAATTAAGGCAGAGGACCCCTGCCCAGGACATCGTCAAACCCACTCTTCGCCTTTTCCAGTGAAAGAAAAGAAAGTGCAGGCGAGGAAAGTGTCCCTTCCCTGGGGAAAGTGTCCTGTATGACTGCACGGCATCTTCTCAGCCTGCTTTCTGAAACTGGGGCCCGTGCTGCTTTGGATGGGAAGAAACAGATGCCGTCAACTCAGGTATGCTCATAACGCTCTCTCAAAACGCAATAAAGACACGCAAGCTCCCGAAACAGAAGCCAACTTGAAATCACCCAAAAATGCATGAACGCAGAGACAATGATCCATCCAGCCATCAAAAAGAATGAAATAATGCCATTTGCAGCAACGTGGATGAACCTAGATCATATTAAATTCAGTTGGAAAGAGAAAGACAAATGGCATACGATTAAGTTAGAAAGAGAAAGACAAATACCCTATGCTATCGCTTCTATGTGGAGTCTAGAAAAAAGTGATACAAATGAATTTATTTACGAAAGAGACACAGACTCACAGACATGGAAAGCAAACCTATGGTTACCAAAGAGAGGATGAGGATAAATTAGGAGACTGGGACTAAGATTCACAGTACTGTATATCAAATAAAGAACAAAGGCCTACTGTATATCAGAGGGGACAATACTCAGTATCTCGTAATAACCTATAATGGAAGAGGACGTGAAAAAAACAATATATAGGGATTCACTTGTGGCACAGAGGATTAAGGATCCAGTGTTATCACTGCTATGGGTTGGGTCACTGCTGCGGTGTGGGTTCGATCCCCGGACCAGGAACTTTCAAGCGCCATGGGCACTGCCCCCCCAAATATATATATATATATATATATATATATATATATATATATATATATATATATATCTGAATCACTTTGCTGTATACTCAGAACAAACACAGCATTGTAAGGCTACCATATTTCAACAAAAAGTTTTTCAAGTATGTGAGACACACACAAATAGAGACAATGATCCTTGGAGTTTTGTCACTTGTTATGAGGACACTCCAGAAACAAGAAATGAAAAAGAGGAAAGTGGGTCTGATCTTCTGTCCGGGTCTGCCGTGGTGCCGTAGAAGGAACAACCAATAAAAGCCACGGTGGGAAGGACCCGCGGTGGTTCAGCAGGATCCGTAGCATCTCCAGAGCTCTGGGATGCAGGTTCCATCCGTGGCGAAGGATCCGGTGTCACCAGAGCTACTGTCACTTGAATCTGATCCCTGGCTCGGGAACTCCATAGGCTGGGGGGGCGGCCAAAAAAAGAAAAAAGAAAAAGCGATGTGGATGAAATGGGGGGGCGGGCCTTGGTTAGCAACATGAGCATGGCTGGGAGCACAGTTTCAAATTTCTTTAGTATAAATACATCTTTGTATTTGATTCAAATCTTTATGAAAGGCCCCAGAGACAGCGATTGGACACGAACAGAACAAAGCTCAGGAGGAGTGGTACCTGAGGAGGAAATTAGCCACAGCATAGAAAGCTATTTGTAAGCTGGGCTGAAAATGATCTCTGGGTCAAGAGTTGAACATGAATCGGTGACACAGAATAGGATCCCAGACTGAAAAGCTTGCTTTGTTCTGATTAGAAAAAAAAAAAAATGGAATTTACAACGAAAGGACCAAAGGCCATTCTCCGATCGTCTTCAGCACAGATTAATGTTCTTATTGGAGTTCTGTATCTAAATCTAAACACCAGAAGGTTCCAAGAGTCCTGCCAAGAAACCGAAGCTTTGGAACAGATCCTCTGGTACAAGAAGACAAAGGCAGGGACTGGGTCATTTGCCTTGAAGAAGAAAGGACAGTGAAGGCTGTGTAAAATGTAAGACTTTTTTTTTTTTTTTGTCTTTTCTAGGGCCACACTCGAGGCATATGGAAGTTCCCAGGCTAGGGGTCTAACAGGAGCTGTAGCCGCCAGCCTACACCACAGCCACAGCAACACAGGATCCGAGCCGCGTCTGCAACCTACACCACTGCTCACGGCAACGCCGGATCCTTAACCCACTGAGCAAGGCTAGGGATCAAACCCACAACCTCATGGTTCCTTAACCCACTGAGCAAGGCCAGGGATTGAACCCGCAACCTCATGGTTCCTAGTCGGATTCATTAACCACTGAGCCACGAGAGGAACTCCAAATGTAAGACTTTTTTTACCACCCTCTCTTCTCTGTTAAAGATCTTTTATGCTCCAACTCCCACCTTGCCCTCACCCGGGCAGACACCACACTCGGGTTCCTTTAAGAGTGTTGGTCAGGGTTGGCAAGAGAAACAAAGCACATACATAGAGACAGAGTAAGAGAGAGAGAGAAACAGAGAGATGGAGAGAGATGGAGACAGGACAGAAAGACGGAACAACTGATTTATATACAAAGAGAGTCATGCAGTTTTGGAGGCTGGGAAGTTGCCTTGTGGCTCAGCAGGTTAAGGATCCAGGGTTGTCACTGCTGCGGTGGGAGTTCGATGCCCCGCCCAGGAGCCCTCTCACGCCGTGGGCACGGCCCAAAAACAAAAAATAAAAATACAGAAAAAAAACAGAGGCTGAGAAATTCCACCGTGTGCTCTCTGCAAGCTAGAGACCTAGGAAAGCCGGTGATGTCGTCTGAAGACCCAGGAACTAGGAGGCTGATGGTGTGGATTCCGGTCTGAGGTCCTGAGAACAAGCAGCGCTGGGAGCAAGACAGGGTCAGTCCCCCAGACCAAGGAGTCTGGAACGGAGCAAAGTCAACCTACCTCGGCTTTTTTTTTTTTTTTCAAATTATAGTTGATTAAAGTATAGTGTCCGTTTCTGCTATATAGCATAGTGATCCAATCATTCATTCATATATATGTATATATATTACACTCTTTTTCTCATAGTATCTTCCATCATGTTCTGTCTCAGGAGACTGGATATAGTTCCCTCTGCTGTACAGCAGGACCTCATTAGACAGCTCTATCATCCTCAATGGAACAGCTTGCATCTACTAAACCAAAACTCCCAGTCCATCCCGCCCCCACCAACCACAAGTCAATTCTCTATGTCTGTGAGTCCACTTCTGTTCTGTAAGTAGGTTCGTTTGCGCCACATTTCAGTTTCCACCTGTAAGTGACATCACACGGTATTTGTCCTTCTCTTTCTGACTTCACCTCACTTAGTACGAGACTCTCTAGTTGCATCCACGTTGCCACAAATGGCAGTACTTCATCCCTTTTTATGGCTGAATAGTATTCCGTGGGATTCCATGCTACCCAGAGGGGGCAATGCCCACCCACCTGGGCTGCGCTCATTCTACCAATTCCAGTGCTGACCTTTTCTGGAAACACCCTCACAGACACACCCAGAAATACAGTTCAACCAGCCACCGGGGTACCCCTGGGCCTAGTCATGTTGACACGTAAAGCGAACCATCATAGCAGCCCCGGACACAGCCCTCAGTGCTTTACGTCCAGTGTCACGTTGAAACCCCACAAGGCAGGGGTGCTGCGTTGGAACGTGTACCCCAACATCCATGTCTATCGGGAAGCCCTGACTGTGGCCATCTGGGCTCATGTCATCAAGTTAAGCGGAGGTCATATCAGATTAGGGTGGGTCCTAAATTCAATGACGGGGGTCCTGTGAGGATAGAGAGACTGGAGGCGATGGAGGGCACATGGGGAAGAAGGTGCTGTGAAGATGGAGACTGGAGTTATGCTGCCCGCAAGGAATCCCAAGGATTGTGGGTGATCCCCAGAAGCCAGGAAAAAGCAAGGAAGGAGTCTTCCATTTTTTTTTTTTTTTTGGTCTTTTTAGGGCTGCACCTGCGGCATCTGGAGGTTCCCAGACTAGGGGTCAAATCGGAGCTGCACCTGCCGGCCTACACCACAGCCACAGCAACACCAGATCCGAGCCGCATCTTTGACCTTCACCAGCAGCTTGATCCTTAACTCACTGAGAAAGACCAGGGATCAAAGCTGCGTCCTCACGGATACTAGTCAGATTCTTAACCTGCTGAGCCACAACGGGAACTCCTTTTTCTGTTATTGCTGCTTTTGCTGTTTTGGCTTTGTTTTTAGGGAGGAGTCTTCCCTCGAGCCTTCAGAGGGAGTGTGGCCTGGCCAGCAGTCGATTTGGGATTTCTGGCCTCCAGAACTAGGTGGGAACAAACTTTTGTCCTCCGTGGTCACTTGTTATGCTGATCCTCGAAACTAATACAGTAAGTGTTTTATACTCATTGACAATGAGGACACCGAGACACAGAGAGCTTGCCCATCTGGTCCAAGAACATAAAGCTAGGAAACTGAAAAACCCAGTTTCCAGCTCACGTCCATCTAACTCCAGCCCATGCTCGTAACATGGAAACTGGCCCTCTGCCATCCAAGGACCCTAACCAATAGATTGGTGTCCACATCAAGAGTTTTCTAATGATATTCACTCATTTATTCATTCACTCATTCATTCATTCATTTTTATAGAAATGAGGAAGGGGCGTGTTCCAGATCCTGTTCACCTAGGAGTGAATTTTTTTTTTGTCTTTTTTGCCTTTTCTAAGGCTGCACCCACGGCATATGGAGGTTCCCAGGCTAGGTGTCTAACAGGAGCTGTAGCCGCCGGCCTTTGCCACAGCCACAGCAATGCGGGATCCGAGCCACGTCTGCGACCTACACCACAGCTCACGGCAACGCCGGATCCTTAACCCACTGAGCAAGGCCAGGGATCGAACCCACAACCTCATGGTTCCTAGTCGGATTCGTTAACCACTGAGCCACGACAGGAACTCCACCTATGAGTGGATATTAACAATACAGCTAGTCTTTCTGCGGCACTTGACTGTGTGCTGGGCATCATTCAAGTACCTTATGTATATTAATGTATTTACTTCTCAGAGAACCCCTGGTGAGGCAATGCGAAGACTTTGCAATTCAATGTGAGGCAAAGTGATTTCAAAAATGACCCAGTTCTCCACCTCTCCCTGCAGCATAACCTTGCAGTTCCTCCCAAGAAGAGGCAATGGAGCACCTTGAGTCCGGGCTGGCTTTGTGACTTGCTTTGGCCAAGAGAGCAGTGGAAGTGACTGGATCGCAGATGGGAGCCTTGGCCTCAAGAGGTCCTACCTGCTTTTTCTCTCCATACTAGGAAAAGGAGCCCTTGGGATCTTGCTGGAGAATGAGCTGGTGCATTTCAGCCCCTGGTCTGCCTGCCTCCAGAAGGAGGGCTGCTACTTACTTGCATCTGACCACAGACAGAGGACAGCATCTGCCTCAGACCAGAAAACTGACCAAGAGAGCCCAACTCGAACCGCAACCTGAGAGTTATAAACTAAATGAATTATTATAAATTTAAAACTTGACAGGAGTTCCCTGGTGGCTCAGTGGATTAAGGACTCGGCATTGTCACTGCGGTGGCACCAGTTCCATCCCTAGCCCTGGTAATTCTGCATGCCATGGGGACAGCCAGGAATATGTAAAATAAAGTAAAATAAATGTATAAAGTAAATAAATAATAGTTGTCTTTGTAAAATTTTAGTTGATTGACAATGTTCTCTCAGTTTCTGCTGTATAGCAAAGTGACCCAATCATTCATATATATATATATACATACATATATATATATTCTTTTTCTCATATTATTTTCCATCATGTTCTATTACAAGAGATTGTATAGAGTTCCCTGTGCTGTACAGTAGGACCTCATTATTTACGCATTCTAAACGTAATAGTTTGCATCTACTAACCCCAAACTCCCCATCCGTCCCACTCCCCCCCCTTCCCCCTTGGCAACCACAAGTCTGTTCTTCCTGTCTATTGAGTCTGTTTATGTTTTATAGTTAGGTTCACTTGTGCCACATTTTAGATTCCACATGTAACTGATTTTGTTTTTTTTTTTTTTTTTTGCATATAACTGATGAAACGAGAGCTATCTTAAGCCATGAAGTTTCAAGGTAATTTGTTAGCAAAAATTATATTATATGACTATAAACAAAATGAATGACAAACTGCATAAGTGAGAGCTATCTTAAGCTATGCAGTTTCAAGGTAGTTTGGCAGCTAAAGGACACCGCTAGTACAGTAGTAATAGTGCGTTTGTATCAGTGAAGAGGGTAGCAAAATGCCAACAACTACAGAGAATTCAAAAGCATCAGGCCTGGACTTGAACTCAAGGAGTCATTCATGAAATAACAACATTTATAGCAACATGGATGGACCTAGAAATTATCACGCGAAGTGAAACCAGTCAGGCAATTAGACGGCAACACCCAATGCTACCGCTTACATGTGGAAACTAAAAAAAGGACCCCATGAAGTTCTTTGCAGAACAGATACTGACTCACAGACTTTGGAAAACCTACGGTTTCCAAATGAGACAGCTTGCGGGGGTGGGGGGATGCACTGAGGGTTTGGGATGGAAATGTTATCAAATTGAGTTGTGATGATTTTTGTACACCTATAATTTTGATAAAATTCATTAAGCAATAAAAAAATGGAGTCATTCATGACATCCAGAGCATCCTGCCTTCAGGCATTTTCATGAAGTCACGGAAGTCTTGCTTCTTTTTTTTTTTTTTTTTTTTTTTTTTTTTTTTTTTTTTTTGTCTTTCTGCGTTTTATGTAGAGCCGCACCCACGGCATATGGAGGTTCCCAGGCTAGGGGTCTAACAGGAGCTGTAGCCGCCGGCCTTCGCCACAGCCACAGCAACGCGGGATCCGAGCCGCGTCTGCAACCTACACCACAGCTCACGGCAACGCCGGATCC
>PVHT021183523.1:3687577-3815410 GCA_004024745.2 Catagonus wagneri | reverse complement strand
TAGGGGTCTAACAGGAGCTGTAGCCGCCGGCCTTCGCCACAGCCACAGCAACGCGGGATCCGAGCCGCGTCTGCAACCTACACCACAGCTCACGGCAACGCCGGATCCTTAACCCACTGAGCAAGGCCAGGGATCGAACCCGCAACCTCATGGTTCTTAGTCGGATTCGTTAACCACTGAGCCACGAAGGGAACTCCGGAAGTCTTGCTTCTGAGGCTGGTCAATGACACCAACCAAAGAAGGGCAAATAATGACGTAAGTGACAGAGTCAAGATTCAGAGTGTGGAGCTCCTGTTGTGGCCCAGGAGTAACGAACCCAACTAGCATCCATGAGGATGCGGTTCAATCTGTGGCCTCGTTCAGTGGGTTATGGATCCAGCACTGCCGTGAGCTGTGGTGTTGGTCGCAGATGAGGCTCGGATCCTAGGTCGCTGTAACTGTGGCTAGGCTGGCAACTACAGCTCCCATTGGACCCTTAGCCTGGGAACTTCCATGCGGCAGGTGTGACCCTAAAAAATAAAACAAAATGAAAATAAGATTCAGAATACTCTCAGCAGGGTTGACTCCAAATCCACTGATACATAAAATAAAATTTCACAGGAAAGGAAAAACATGAAATCCTGAGTCTTAGGGTTTTTTTTCATTTGTGTGTGTGTGTTTTTTAAGGCTGCCTCCATGACACATGGAAGTTCCCGGGCCAGGGATTCAATCCATACCATAGCTGCAGCAACACCAAATACTTTAACCCACAGTTCTGGGTCGGGATGGATCCTGTGCCTCCGCTGGGACCCAAGCCACTGCAGCTGGGTTCTTAACCCACTGTGCCATAGGGGGAACTCCTGAGTTTTAAAAAATTATGCAAATGAAAAACAGTGGTGGTCTGACTTAAAAGCAGCTCATTGGAAAAATTACGAGATTTTCAAGAAATGAAACTGCCTAAGAACCAAATGTGTGATGCCTGACATTAATTAGGAGTCCGGTATTCAGGCACCAGGAAGCAATTATGCTGCGATCCAGAGTATGTTTAGTTGATAAAATAGAGTCCAACAATGTCAAACCGAAATGCTTATCACATGAGAAAGTGAAACCAGTGAGTGTGACTGGGGTGGGGTGTGCTCCTTGCCCATGAGATCCTGACTAGTATCCATGAGGGTGCAGGTTCGAACCCTGGTCTCACTACAAGGATTAAGTATCTGGCGTTGCCACAAACTGCTGGCGCAGGTCACAGGGGCAGCTTGGATCTGGCGTGGCTGTGGCTGCGGTGCATGCCTGCCGCTGCAGCTCCGATTTGACCCCTCGCTTGGGAACCTCCGTGCGCTGCAGGTATGGCCCTAAAAAAGCACAAGAAGAAGAGGTGGGTTGTACTTCTCCTGGGAGCTGACTGCGCTGTTCCTGTATGCAGCCCCCTCCCTCAGCCTACAGACCCCCGACCCTCCCCTTTAAAGGGCCTTGCCCACTGGTTTTCGGCCGGGGGGGGCGGGTGAAGGGTGGGGGAGGCTGGCCTTTGGACAAGAATCCACCCTCCCCTGGTACCCTAGCTGCTCTTCTGCGAAATAAAGCAACCTTTCCTTTCCACCAACCTGGGCTCGTTATTGGCTTTAGAGCAGTGAGGAGCCAGACCCCACTTTTGGTAACAGTGTCCGAGAGTGGCGCTAACAAGTTATACAGCAGTCCCTCTTGCATTCCAAGACCCCCCACTATCATCAGGGACTGCCTGAAGCTGAAGATCGTACCAAATCCTGCATACACAGTTTTTCCCTCTACACACATACCTGTGAAAGTTCAACATATAAATTAGGCTAAGAGATGAACAACAATAATTAATAATAATATAGAATAATTATAACAATATATTGCAATACAAGTTTGGTGAGTGTGGTCTCTCCAAGCATCTTACTGTGCTGGACTCTCCCATCTCCCTTGTGATAATGTGAGATGATGATAAAAAGCTTTTGTGATGAGATGAAGTGAGGTTTGGGGGAGGGGGGATGGGACCGCTTGGAGGGCCTGAGTGGGCTTTCGTCTAACACTTGGAAATGAGGAGTTCCCGTCGTGGCGCAGCAGTTAACGAATCCGATTAGGAACCAGGAACCATGAGGTTGCAGGTTCGATCCCTGGCCTCGCTCAGTGGGTTAAGGATCCGGCGTTGCCGTGAGCTGTGGTGTAGTTTGCAGACATGGCTCGGATCCCGCGTTGCTGTGTCTGCGGCCTAAGCTGGCGGCTACAGCTCCGATTGGACTCCTAGCCTGGGAACCTCCATATGCCGTGGGTGCGGCCCTAAAATGACAAAAGGCAAAAAAAAAAAAAAACCACTTGGAAATGAGTTGTCCAAGGACACACAGGTACTGACGAAGCAAAAGATGTTATTGAAAAGGGGCGCCCGGGGGAGAAGCAGGGTAGGCGAACCCAGGAGAACTGCTCTGCTTCGTGACTTTGCGGTCTCAGGTTTTATGGGACCAGGGTTAGCTCCCTGGGGTGTCTCTGGCCAGTCACCTTTTCATGCCAATATTTGGTCTGACTCAGGGCCCTTCTCTTTTCCTATTTTTTTTATTTTTAAAAATTTTGAAGTGTAGCTGATTTACCGTGTTGTGTTAATTCCGGCTGTACTGCAAAGTGGTTCGATAATGCATATATACATATCCATTCTTTTTCAGATTTTTTTTCCCTTATAGGTTATCACAGAATATTGAATAAAGTTCCCTGTGCTCTACAGCAGGTGCCTGCTGACCATCCAGTCCATATGCAATAGTGTGCAGATGCCAATCCCAAACCCACAATCCATCCCTCACCCCAAATCTTTCCCCTTTGGTAACCATAGTTTGTTTTATATGTCTGTGAGTCTGTTTCTGTTTTGTAAATAAGCTCTTCTGTGTCATTTTAAAAATTAGATATTGTATAATGTTTGTCTTTCTTGGTCTGACTTACTTCGCTTAGTATGATAACTGCCTAACTTTGTCCCTTTTTCTTTCTTTCCTTTTTTTTATCATAGTCGCACCCATAGCATATGGAAGTTCCCAGGCACGGCAAATGCCAGAGCTTGCGGCAATGCCAGATCTTTAACCCACTGAGCAAGGCCAGGGATCAAACCTTCATCGTCACAGAAGCAATGCTGGGTCCTTAACCCACTGAACCACAACAGGAACTCCACTATTTTATTTTTAATGGCTAAATAATATTTCATTGTACATATGTACTATATCTTCTATATTTAGGGCCCTGTCTGGTGGTGCATGGATCTCTCAGCCAAGGTGGTATCATGCCAGGGCTTCTGGGAGGCGGGCAGGACATACTTTGGGCTGGCATCTCCTCCTTCCTTTTGGTCCCTCCCAAATTCTTTTCGGGCGGCAGCTTGTGAACACTGTGTTCCTTATTGGGACCTCCTGCTGTGGGACAGCTCATGCATGCAGCTATTATTGTGCCGAACAGGGTAAGTGGTTTCTGTCAATGGCAGAAATGAGGTGAATGACATAGGCTTTGTAATCCTTTAGCTACTATTGACCTTCTGACAATAGATCATAAGAGAATCATCTGCTTTGGGTGATCCTGGATCTCGATGTCAATAATTAATGTCAGTTGTAGCCATGGATGATTGGAAGCTGGGGATCCCAATGGGATGGAGCTGACAGTAAGATTTCATCGCGCTACACAGACTAGGTGCACAATTTGAAACATGAATTGTTTACTTCTGGGATTTTCTATTTAACATTTTCAGGCTGCAGTGGGCCAGGGGTAACTGAAAACTGGAGTTCTCACTATGGTGCAACAGGTTAAGGATACAGCGCGGGTCTCTTCAGCAGTTCCAGTTGTTGCTAAGGCAGGGGTTCAATTCCCAGCCAGGAGTCTGGCGCAGCCGCTACTGTGGCATAGATTGAAGCTGCAGCTCAAATTCAGTCCCTGGCCCAGGAACTTTCAAAGGCCGTGAATGCAGCCAAAAAGAAAAAAGGAAGAAAGCACAAGAGAGGATAAGGGGGGACTACAGAGAAGGGGTTTCTCTGGCTGCCTTGTCAGAGCTATGGCTGAGCTCAGGAAGGGCGCCAACCGCCACTGACAAGCCTCTATGTCCTGCGAGGGGTGGAGGCTGCGGTGCTGGATGAAAATCTTCGGGGAAGGAGGGAAGACAACAAACACCTTAGGGAAAGCCGGAGGAAGGATGCTTGATACTGAAGCCCATGCAGGTTCTCGCTCCTCTCTAGCTCCCGCCCTGCTGCCAAACTGATTGGGTCTCAAGCCTGCTTTCTACTTATAACTGTACGCCAGCAGTTTCTTCTGCAGCGTCGTGTCCAACGTATAAACGGAGATTTCCAATCAAGAGTGAAAATAAACCCTACAACTAGTGATCAGAAACTACGTCGCCGCGATCAACAGGTAAATGACACACGGGTGAAATCCCGAGTCTCAAACCGTTGTACGCTCGGGTGGGCTCAGGCCCCACTGCTCTCCCTGCCGCCACGCCCTCCAGCCCCGCCCCGCAGCCCGGCCCCGCCCGGTCTTTTCCTTCCGGATGGATTCGCAGGGCCGGGAGTGGGCGGGGTCGCCTCGGGCCCCGCCCACTGCGCGCGCCCCCGCACCGCAGCACGCAACCTCGGCAGGGCCACTTTACGGCAGTGGAAGAAGGCGGGTCCTAGACTTGAGGAAGGAGGCCCGGCTACGGGGCGGGGAAAGGGGCATTTTGCGGCAGGACGTAAGTGACGGCGTAGGCGGTGCGACAGCAGCTGGAGGGTGGAGGAGGCGGGTTCGTGTTTCCCGGGCCGAACCGGGCTGTGGGTGGGGGGCGCGGGGCCTGGGCCCGGGAGGTAGTTGAAGGCCCGCGGTGACAGCATGAGTGAAGGGGAGTGGGGCGGGGAGCCCTTGGGCTGCTTTGGGAGGTGGGTGGGCCTGCGGGGCTGGCGGGTTGCAGTCCTAGGTCCAGGCCGGGGATCTGACCGTGGTTGGTGTCCCCTGAACCCGCAGCGCGGCCCGTCTAGTCCTCGCCATGAGGCCGCAGCAGGCGCCGGTGTCCGGGAAGGTCTTCATTCAGCGAGACTACAGCAGTGGCACCCGCTGCCAGTTCCAGACCAAGTTCCCCGCGGAGCTGGAGAACCGGGTACGTAGCCGGGCTCCCCGCACCTGCTCTGGGGTGGGGCGGCAGGGAGGGTGGGCCGACTCCCGGCCGCCGAGCCCCTGGCGGCTCTGGGAGGGTCAGGCACCGAAGGGCCTGGGCCAGGGGCGTACGAAGAGGGCCACTAAGCGAGCCCTGGTGTTCGGAGGAGGAAGAATAAGACCAAGCTCGGGGTCTGATGAGCGAATGGGATTACACGGTGCCCACTGCCGGGAATCTGTCCGCCGCGGTCTTCCCCTGCCGTCCCCACCCCACCCCGGGTGAGGAACTAATTCCTGACACTCCAGGCCACCTATCTCCGCGTATCGTAA
The DNA here is from genome assembly GCA_004024745.2 of Catagonus wagneri. Classification (NCBI taxonomy): domain Eukaryota; kingdom Metazoa; phylum Chordata; class Mammalia; order Artiodactyla; family Tayassuidae; genus Catagonus; species Catagonus wagneri. The sequence continues at coordinate 3,810,001 of PVHT021183523.1, read as the reverse complement.
ACTGTATCCTCCAACCTTGCTATGCAAGCGTAGTCATCATCATTCTCGTGACTAGCATCTGTGGCCACTGTGCCGGCCGCCCTGCAGCTCGGCAGAAAGGGCTTATTAAGTGCCTTGCCATGCAGTGCAGACAGGCCTTCTTGGAACCTGAAAGATGCAGAGCACTGGATGAGCCTGGACAGGGAAATATCTCAGAGTGAGGCCCTCCCAGTTACGATCACGGTGAGCCACCTGTATTGGGTTGGCTTGCATATGAGAATTGTCATCAGAGGATGGGTGCTTTTGGGCAACCTTGCCTACAGAAAGGGATGTGTTTTCTCTTTCCTCAGACTTAGGAAAAATAACGACGATGCTCATTGCCTTACTTTAAAGGTACAGGGAAGTGAGCATATGTGAAAGTTGTGTTTTCTCTTGTGCCCACATGTGTTCACACACCCAAAAAAAGACTGTTTGGTCTTGAGCTTTGTCCGATAAACCTTACTGTGTGTTTCCTGTCCAGAGGTCAGTTTCTGGTTAGAGGAGAGCCGGTTTTGTGGCTCTTTCCTCTTTGACAAGAGGTGTGATTAGGCATGGGTGTGGGACGAAGAAATGCTGGCCATGGACTAAGTAGGTGTAGGTGACTACACACTGGAGACATGTATAGAAGTCATTTAAAATTAGCTTGTAGGGGGAGTTGCCATCCTGGCTCAGTGGTTAACAAATCCGACTAGGAACCATGAGGTTGCGGATTCGATCCCTGGCCTCGCTCAGTGGGTTAAGGATCTGGCATTGCCGTGAGCTGTGGTGTAGGTCGCAGACGCGGCTCGGATCCCGCGTTGCTGTGGCTGTGGCGTCCGCCGGCAGCTACAGCTCCTGTTAGACCCCTAGCCTGGGAACCTCCATATGCCGCAAGTACAGCCCCGAAAAGACAATAAATAAATAAATAAATAAATAAATAAATAAATGCCATGGTGTGGCCCTAAAAATTTTTTAAATAATAATAATAAAATAAAATTAGCTTGTAGGAAGGTAGGTGGTTCTACTTGATTGCCAAGGTTGGAAAAATCAGCAGTGATCAATTTCAGCGTCCTTTCATTTGATGCATAACTGGGCAGGTTAGTGGCCCAAGCATATTTCTTTAAATGCAAATGAAAGATCAAATATGCCTTCTAAAGAGGATTTGTAGATTTGTTTGTGACGTGCCATGTGAATGCTGCAGTTTGTGGTCGCAGTGTTGTCAGATAACTCAGCCTGATACCAGGTGGACATTTCCACCGATGTCTGAAGAGATAGAAATTAAGCAAGTTGCCTGATGGCCGGAGCTACTGAATGTTGTTTTTTAAACAATTTAACATCACAGTTGACCTGTTTTACACGTTAGGACTTTTATGAAATGGATCGAGTGTTTTAGTTTTAAGCCTCTTACAGAAGCTCTGACCTAATACTATTGATGTACTTTGCAGTCAGAATGTATATTACCCCTTTTCATCACACTTATTTGGTTGTCACAAGCCTTATTGAAAGGCTGTAAGGTCAAACTTCCAGCTCATAATTGAGCCAAATACATGTGTTCAAAACCAGACATTAGCCTTGCACTCTGTGTGTGGTGGGGTCTTTATGGTGCGAATACAGAATCACAGTGTAGTCACAGAACTCCACTGACTGTTACAGAAAATTGGTATTTCTAAATCCTGGAGTCCTTTTACTTCTTTGACTTCATGTTGCCCAGAATTGCTTGTGACTCGGAGTACTGGATGGGGTGGTATTTGGTGCTGTTCAACTGTGCCTTTGAAAAAAACATTTTTTTTTTTCTCTTTAAATGTTTGGGTTAAAACGCTAGCTTATACTTTAAACTGCTTGGGAAAGCTTTGGGTTTTTTTTTTTTTTTCAGTGTGTTGAGATTAAATTTAAATTACAGGTTGTTTGATGGGAAATTGAAAGGTTTCTTATTCTGTTTCTCTCCTACATAACTGATTGCTCTACCACTGGGCCCCATTTTCCTCTTGTGAGAACATTACAGTTGGCAACCTAATAGAGGAAGAAGTAAACATACAAATGTTTTGTATGACTTTAAAGCGTTAGACACACACACACACACACACACACACACACACACACGCGCGCGCGCGTTCCCTTTAATTTGGGAGTGAGGACAAGTTCTGTCTGTTAACAAGTTTACTTTCTCCACTGCCTGTGAGAATGTAATACTTTGATGTGTAAGTGCATTGTTGCCAGAACAGTTCTTTAAAGAAAGCTTGATTCTCCCTTTAGCCAAATTACAGACATCTTGGGCACTCTTAGTCTGGGCAGAAAGGAGTGAATGAACTGTAACTGGAGTACTTTGTTCCCCTGTGTATCTTTCAAAATATGTCTTTGTATCTGGTCAGTAGAGATTACCCTTTTTCTGTTCTTTTTCTTTCTTTCCTTTTTTTTTCTTTTGTCTTTTTAAGGCCACTCATGGAGGTTCCCAGGCTAGGTTCGAATTGGAGCCGTAGCCACTGGCCTACACCATAGCTCACGGCAATGCCAGATCCTTTACCCACTGAGCAAGGCCAGGGATCGAACCTGCAATCCTCATGGATGCTCATCGGGTTCGTTAACCGCTGAGCCACACCGGGAACTCTGAGATTACCTTAGACTTGCAGTCAGCTCCATCCTTTCCACAGGAGGTTCAATAAGAAACGGGGAAGTGAGCCTGATTCTTATTTCCATTCAGACTGCCAGTGTTTACTGACCCAAATTTATATTTAGCTCCAACTTCACATCTCTGCAAATGTTGCTATAGCTTCTAGATCAATGTCCAGGTATCCAGGGATGAACGCCGACAGCTGTGCTTCATCAGGCCTGGAGGCCATGAGAAGAATGCCCGCAGTTCCTCTGTGGGGCCGTGACTGCCGCCTACCACGCTGTTCCCCTCTTTCTCAACCTTTTGAAGAAGCTCTTGACTTTTTTTAAAAAACCTTTTATTCTTACTTACTTACTTACTTATTTATTTATTTATTTATTTGCTTTTTAGTGTCATACATGTGGCTTATAGACATTCCCAAGCTAGGGGTGGTATCAGATCTGCAGCTGCCAGCCACAGCCACAGGAACGCCAGATCCGAACTGTCTGTGACCCACACCCACCGCTTATGGCAACGCCAGATCCTTAACACAGAGTGAAGCCAGGGATCAAACCTGCATCCTCATGGATATTAGTTGGCTTCGTTACCACTGAACCACAATGGGAACGCCTCAAAAAATTCTTCACTTTGGATTCTTTTTTCTTTTTAATGATCACTGATTTGCGTCCATCCTGTAAAGCATTACAGCCTTGGAATAACTGTTAAGAATTAGTGTTCCTGGTATATCAGAAAGAAATAAAATATTTCCGGGTTAGACTCCCCCCCCCAGTTCTAAATCATTCTGACCAAAGAAACGTAAATAATTCAAAGAATTTCTTTGTCAGATCATAATATCATAGATAAGTCAAATGCTAGGTATCTGAAATTACTTAGACTTTTGTGGATCTACCGATGGACAAACTTTTTTAAGGGCATTAACTTAGGTGTAACTAGGTGGGGAGAACAGTGTACCCTTAGTATTTGCTCGCTGAATTCTTCTCCTAGCTCTGTATTCTGGGAATGAGAACCCTGACTCCGGCTGCCCAGGTGACCATGGGTGACCCAGCACGTGTCCAGGTGGGGGCTCGGTGACTGAATGCTGCCCTGGCTCGGCGCCGGCTCCAGCCACCCATCCGCTTGTCAGAAACACCAGTATTCTGGGAAATTAAAAGGGGCTTCTTTAAAAAAAAAAAAAAAAAAGCAATTCCCTGGTGGTTAGTATTCAGCATTTTTGTACCTGCAGCCCAGGTTCAGTCCCCGGTCTGGGAACTGAGATCCCACATCATGCTGATGCACAGGGCAGCAAAAAAAAATAGAAACCAGGTTGAGCCACCACCACTTAAAGTTGAGTGGCTTATTGAGCCCTCCCAGTTTTCCACATAATGGACAAAACAGTGGCCTCTAACCTAAAGGACTCAGTAGCCTAAGAGTGATGATCGTAAATCAAGAGGAGTTCCCGCTGTGGCGCAACAGACTCAGAGGGGTACCTGGAGCTCTGGGACACAGGTTCGATACACGGCCAGACACAGTGGCTTAAGCTATCTGGCATTGCTGCAGGCTTGGTGTAGGTCACAACTGTGGCTTGGATCTGATCCCTGGCCCAGGAACTTCATACGCCTTGGGGTGGCCAAAAAAGAAAAAAAAATTTAAATTTAAAACCAAAAGAAAAATAAATCATCAGACATGTTCTGTCTTTCATCAAAGAATTATGTTCTGGGAATGTTTTGTCTTAAACTGTATATCGAGGTTTTTTTGAATTCCTTTCTGGATCTGTTTCTATGTGAAGTCTTCATAAAAGAGAGAATTCATATGTAAATAGTTATTAGCTTTAGAAATAAGGGAGATGTGTGAGAGAAGGCAGAGAATAAAGACAGAGCAACTGTGCTCTCTGACCTACCAAGAAGGACAGAACTGGATGAACTGCTCGTGGGCTTTGGAATTCTTAGGGTAAAAGACTGAGATTTGAAAACGGCCACCTGCTGTGAGAAGAAAGGAAAGTGCTCTTGGAAGGAGAAGCAGAAGCAGGCGGTCGGCGTGAAAGGGGCTGACAGGAGCCGTGTAACCGTGAGAATAAGGTGATGATGTCCTGACTAGAACAGGTGGCAGGAACGCCTCCAGGGAAGGGGTGTGTTAGCTAAGATCTCACCTTGTCCAGTGTGAGCTTTTAGTGAGCAGACAGTTCCTCCAAAAGGGATGGGAGGTGAGGAAACAGTGTTTGCACCTTTTGATCTGCTTAAAATGTCCTCACTTTGCTTTGTTGCCTAGCAGACCGAAGCATGGAGGGACTTAAAAGATGACCAGCTCTTGGGAGTTCCCATTGTGGCGCAGCAGAAACGAATCCGATTAGTATCCATGAGGACGTGGGTTCAGTCCGTGGCCTCACTCAGTGGGTCAGCGTTGCTGAGAGCTGTGGTGTAAGGTCACAAACGTGGCTTGGTTCCTGCGTTGCTGTGGCTGTGGTGTAGGCCAGCAGCTGCAGCTCCAGTTCCACCCCTAGCTTGGAACCTCCATGTGCGCAGCAGGTGTGGCCATTAGGAAAAAAAAAAAAAAGGGTTACCTGCTCTTTGTTTTGTTTTTGTCTTTTGTCTATTTAGGGCCGCACCTGTAGCCTATGGACCCTTAGGCCACATCCGTGGCATATGGAGGTTCCCAGGTCAGGGGTCGAATCGGAGCTGCAGCTGCTGGCCTACACCACAGTCACAGCAATGCGGGATCCTTAACCCATTAAGCGAGGCCAGGGATCGAACCCGCATCCTCATGGATACTAGTCCAGTTCATTAACCACTGATCCACTACGGGAGCTCCATGGTTACCTGCTCTTTGCAGATACAGGGAATTCTGCCCTCCTTTTGTGCCCCAGCCATAGTTGGCACGTGCCTCGATTACAGATCACAGAGCTCTGTCAGTTTATTGTGCTTTGACTGGGATCTACTCTGCTTGCGACTGTAAAGCCCTTGAGGACTAGACCGTGTCTTTCTCACCTTCCTCTACATCCTGATGCCAGTGCTCAGTAAATGTGAGTGTAGGAGGCATTGGAGGGGGTATGTAATTTAAGGAAGTTACTTGAAATTTGGTATAAAGAGACACCATTTGGAGCCTTGAAGATACCAGGTGTCCACCAGAAGAATAAAATTAAATAGCCGCTAACCAGGTTCAGTGACTTGGGTCCAGATTTAATCGCCTAAAATGATGCGTGAGATCAGAACGTTGACAAAACAGCAACCTAAAGTGCTGAGAGCACACATGAGGGAGTTGCTCTTTTTTTCCCCAAAAAAACTCATTTTGAAATTCTTTTTTCCACGCAGATTGATAGGCAGCAATTTGAAGAGACAGTTCGAACGCTAAATAACCTTTATGCTGAAGCGGAGAAGCTTGGGGGCCAGTCCTACCTAGAAGGCTGCCTGGCGTGTTTAACAGCATACACCATCTTCTTGTGCATGGAGACGCATTATGAGAAGGTAGGGCTGCCTCTGTTTTCACACGGTCTCTTAACACCATGAGAAAGGTGAGCTTTTGATGTTTATATTCACGTGGTGACAACTGCCATAAAATTTAAAGGGGTGGAGTTCCCATTGTGGCTCAGCGGGATAAGGACCCAGCATAGTGTCCATGAAAATGGGGCTTTGATCCCTGGCCTCACTGAGTGGGTTAAGGATCCATCGTTGCTACAAGCTGCGGTGTAGGTCACAGATGCAGCTCAGATCTGCTGTTTCTGTGGCGGTGGTGTAGGCTGGCAGCTGCACCTCCAATTCGACCCCTGGCCTGGGAACTTCCGTATGCCACGGGTGTGGCCCTAAAAAGACAAAAACAATTTAGGTTAGTGTATATATGTATGTATATATGTTTTAATTGCTATGCAATTTTTTATTTCAGGTGTATAATCTTTGTAACAGCCACTAGTTTATTTAGCTACTAAAACATTTAGCAGATCTTAATTAAAATCTTTTTTGACTTTTTTTTTTTTGTCTTTTTGCCTTTATGTAGAGCCGCACCCACGGCATATGGAGGTTCCCAGGCTAGGAGTCTAACAGGAGCTGTAGCTGCCGGCCTATGCCACAGCCACAGCTACGCGGGATCCGAGCCGCGTCTGCAACCTACACCACAGCTCACGGCCACGCCAGATCCTTAACCCACTGAGCGAGGCCAGGGATCAAACCCGCAACCTCATGGTTCTTAGTCAGATTCGTTAACCACTGAGTCATGAAGGGAACTCCTTTTTTGACTCTTAATCATGGAAGGCAGTTCTCAGTATCAGAAACATGAAAATTAATTGTTTCCAAATTTATGTTCTAACTTGAGTTCATAGGTAATCTATGAGGCACTGCTTTATGCATCTGATTAAGGTCTCTTTCTGTTTACAGATTAAGTATTATAAAGCTTATAAAGCAAGACAGGGAGTTCCCTGGTGGCCAAGCAGTTAAAGGATCTGGCATCATCACTCCTGTGGCTTAGGTCACTGCTGTGGTGTGGTTCAATCCCTGACATGCCGCAGGCTTGGCCAAAAATATTAATTAAAGCAAGTAAAGACAAAATAAAATTAGTCAGGAAACCAGAATTTAAGATGTGGCCACTTTTTATAAATTCTTGATTTTTTATTTTAGAAGCTGGACATGACTAGCTAGATCATGCAAAGTAAATAACTAATACATTATATCTTAATTAAGTCATAATTAAGATATAATGTATCTGTCTCTTTTTATTTTTTATTTATTTTTTTAGGGCCGCACCTGCAGCATATGGAGGTTTCCAGGCTAGGGGTCCAATTGTCACAGCCTCAACAACTTGGGATTCAAGCCACGTCTGCGACCTACACCACAGCTCAGTGCGACTGCAGATCCTTAACCCACTGAGCGAGGCCAGGTATCGAACCCACATCCTAATGGATGCTATTTGGGTTTGTTAACCACTGAGCCACAGCGGGAGCTCCTGTACCTGTCCTTTTAAAAGAACACATTTATTTATTTTTTTTTTTATTTTTTCTTTTGTCATTTTAGGGCCACACCCATGGCATATGGAGGTTCCCAGGCTAGGGGTCTATTCAGAGCTGCAGCTGCGAGCCACAGCCACAGCAACGTGGGATCCAAGCCATGTCTACGACCTACACCACAGCTCACGGCAACGCCAGATCCTTAACCCACCAAGCAAGGCCAGGGATCGAACCCGAAGCCTCATGGTTCCTAGTCAGATTCGTTTTCCGCTGAGCCACGATGGGAACTAAAAGAAAGCATTTTAAGCGTGTCTTTGTATTTTCGACAGGATGATAGAAACGTTAGCACAGTCAGCCCTCCCCTCTCTCCAGTTTGTCCCTTAGGAATGTCTGTGCTGTTATTTTCTACTTTCTGAAAGGACAGGCAGGACTGAGTCATTTAGTCTTCATTGTTTCAAACACTACAACTTGTAGTCTGCAAACAGTAAGCCAAATATAATAGTGCTTACACTTTGTCACGTGGGTTAAGTTTTCTGAAATTGTAAATAGGCCTTTTAAAACCCACTAGAACAATCGTGCATTTTTTTCCCCTATAGTGTGCTATTTATTGATCTGAAGTGAAGATAAAGGCTTCAGTGTTATTTCTTGCTGTTGCTGCCCGTTATGATCCGGGAACAAGCGGGCCTGTAGGGGGTGCTCCCCTCAGTAGCTGTCTGCTGTGCTCATCGGCCGGAAGATCCCCCTGCCTGTGTGCCAGGGCCTGAAAGGAACATAGTCAGGAGGAACCTGGAACTCACCGGGATCCTGGGGCTCTCACTCGGCCTCACTTAAATGTCTTTTCTGCAGGGTCCGGCAGACTTTCTCCAGCTTAATAATCTCAGGGATGATGCTGGTGCTTCCTGAGTGCTTGGCTTTGTAAATATGCAAACTGAGGTTTTATTGAGGGTTTGAGGATAACGGAGATAATTTTGTTCAGTGTTGTAGCTGGTCTCAACATTGACTTCAAGAATCATAGAGCAGGATGTCAGCCTAAGGTTACTTGGGGTGAGAGCGGGGCTTTGTCCTGTGTGTGTGAAGCAGGGTGAGTTGGCGCGTGTTAATGCTCCCCTGTTGCTAACGAGACCAAGAGTGTAAAGGCACCTTGTTCAGGACAGTGCCGCCTTCGCCAGAGTACGCTAAGAGGCTTTGGAGCTTATACAAAAAGAAAACGAATTGTTTGCTTCCTGAACTGATACCCAGGTGCCTGTGGGTATTATTAAAGTTTACATAAAAATCCTGCCCAACCAAGTTGCGCTTGAATCGAATAAAGGAGTACTGTTCTCTAGCTAGTAACGTGCACCCAGCATAGAGGGAGGAGAGCTAGCTGTTCTGAAGGAACCCTTTCTTTGAAACCAGCCCTGCTGGCATTTTTCTCCGGGTCTCTGAGCACGAATGGACTGGCCTGAGGGAGAGGGCTGTCCGTTTTCCAGCTCCGGCAGGTGAGCCGGAAAGGCTGGCAGGTGAGCTGAGAAGGCTGGGCGGGGAGAAGGAGGTGGAGGGTCCTGAGTTGGGCACGTTGATGGGCTACTTCCTTGTCATTTCAGCGTGATTGACAAGGTGCCCGTGAACACCAAACACCTCTCAAATTCTTTGAGAGTTGAAAACAGAAGGATATATGTACTTCAGGTAACTAGGTGAAAAAAAAGTCTTTTCTTTAGAAATAGTATTCTTCTTAATTTACTACAGTTATCTGTGACTTTACCATATTCTGGTAGTGCGAATTTAAGAAAATACATAGTAATTAAAGAACTGGATCAAAGCCTCTTTGAACATTAGAGCCAGAAAAGGATTATGACTTTGGATCTGAAATAAAACATGCAGCTCTTTGATTTGGGATATAACTATTAAGATTTATTTTCTTCTAGCTTATCTGTCTCAGAATCGCCCTTCTTAAAAGCTGGAGCTTTGGCAGTTTCCACAAGTTCCTTCGTATCCTGTCTGGTTTTTGTCTAGATTTGCTTTGACTTTTACAGCCTTACTTCTAAACTGATAAACCGAGGTTCCCGCCTAGGACACGGGAGCAAGCTGCAGAGTAGCGCTGCATCCGGTCCTGGAAGCCGTGTCAGGCACTTGTCACTGGACCCGCCACGGCAGCCAGCGCGCGCACGCGCTTTGCAAAGGAACTTTCCAGTTTTAAACGAACTGGGCTCTTTTTGTTATAAGCCTGCTCTGTATCACTTAAAATTGATTAAAATGTACAGAGGAGAGAAAAAGCAGTGTCTGAGTGTTAGAGAAGAAGGTCAGAAACTGCCCTTGATGCCGGAAGGCGTCACAGGAACCACACTTTCTGAGCAGGGCGAGGAAAGCGTGGCTTAGCACTGCCCGCGTGGTCCCCTTCCCGTTACACCTGCCGGTGCTGGGAGGGGCCGCGCCCGGCTTAGATGTGCCTGCGCGCTCACTCCACGTGGACCGCGCTCAGGGCCGAGGGGCCCGAGCCAGGCTCCCAGAGCTGTATCCCACCGCGAGGAACACCTGTTTCCTGCTTTGAGAACTAATTCCGCCTGAGTATTTTGAGATCCAGCTGATACGGAAAATGAAATCCGATGAACTTTGTAAAAAGCTGTGATGTTTCTTTTCGCCAGGTTCTGAAGAAAGTCTCCAAATATATTCAAGAGCAGAACGAGAAGATCTATGCTCCCCAAGGCCTCCTCCTGACAGATCCCATCGAGAGGGGACTCCGAGTTGTATCTTTTCAGTCTAGACCGCAAGGTCCAGAAGTCTCTTAAGAGAACGTGGTGATGGTACTGGCTTGCCCTGGCCAGAAAGACCTGAAATGAACTCCCTTGTCTCAGGCTCACCCTGGGACCCCTCTGGGTGGGGGGGTTCCTGCCATAAAGGCTCCCAGCTCCAGCGTCTTCCCTCAGAGCCCGTCTCCTTCCCCGCCACCACTCGGGTCCCTGTGGCTAGTTTAGTCCTGGTTGCCGTTGACTTGGTGGTTCTGAGGCATCTTGCAGTAATCTTGGGGGCGGTGCGAGTAATGCATTTCAGCTGCAGAGACCCAGCCCAACGCCCCTTTGCAATGCGCGACGCTCCGGAGCGCCGGGACTGCCCGCCACATGCGTCGCAGCTCCGTGGGCTCTTCTGATTCCCTGAAATCGGTTACAGCTGCCAGAGGTACCGGTTCAGTACCTTTGACTGTACCGTGCGTAATTTTAGAGGCGGGAAGCTTTGACAATGACTGAGTGAATTTGGTAAATAAAATTGCCAAAAACAAAACCCAAACCTATTTCAGCTTGATAACTGGAGTAACGGGTAAGATAAAATTTTTTTCTTTTTTTTAAACCTCGATCAGATAATCCCAGGCCTTCTGGCTGATAGTAATTTCAGCAGTCTCATTATACTCTGCAGCAGTGGTTCTCTAAGCTCTCAGAACTTGCGAACCCTCTCCCAGGAAAAAGTCTGCAGATGACTTCAGGGCCTTCTGAACCCCCAAGTTCATCACCTCCATGATGCTCAGTTAAGACCCTCCTCTTAGTTCTGCAGTAAAGCATCCTTTTTCAGAATTTTTTTTTTTCTGAAAAATAAATAATTGGTGTTTGGGGAAGAACTGCGTGCGGGGTGCTGCAGGCAATTACATTTTTTAGATGTCTCAACAAGCTGTAGAAGGCATCGTGTTTAACCGTGGTAGGAGACATTTTTGATAACTGAGAGTAAGTAAAGCAGGGAGTGCACCGGTGGTGCAGTGGGTTAAGGATCTGGAGTGGGCACCGCTGTGGTGCGGGTTCAATCCCCGTCCTGGGAATTTCTGCATACATCAGGCATGGCCAAAAAAAAAAAAAAAAAATAAGTAAGGCAGTTAAAGACAAGTCTGCCCAGACCATCTGATCATCTCGCCATGGCCCTTTTTCTGTGTTCTGTTCTATAGTGTGTTTTCTTAACAGCCATGCTGTTTAGATTGAAATTACCATTTATGAAGACAGAGGCGTGAGCAGTGGGAGATAAACCACAGAATTAAAGGTAAATATGAAATTATATGATTTACCTGCAGTTTTTGACATTTTTGTAGGATGCATGAATTTTCTTCCTGGCATGGTAAATAAGTAAGTGGCATAGTCTCTGTATTGGCTTTAAAACGTGATAACAGAATTTAATCCTGATTTTTTCCCCCCTGTATTGTTTTCAGACTTAATTTCGTTGTTACTTTGTTTTTTGGGTTGGGAGGGACCTTACTTTAATACTTCAGAACTATCCTAGACATTTTGATATTTGGGGCTCGCATATGAGAGTCAGCCCTGAGGCGTTCCCTGGTGGCCGGGTGTGCTGAGGATCCAGCGTTGTCCCTGCTGTGGCTCAGGCTCCATCCTAAGTCCAGAAACTTCCGCGTGTGCCAGAAGAATCAGTTCAGGGATGTCCCTGCCTAAATGACAGTGGCTTTAATAACCAAAGAAACATTTCAGAGTGGAGTGGGGCGATATAGAATATTTCATTCATTCATTTACTTATTTATTGGTCTTTTTGTCTTTTTAGGGCTGCACCCGCGGCATATGGAGGTTCCCAGGCTAGGGGTCTAACAGGAGCTGTAGCCGCCGGCCTTCGCCACAGCCACAGCAACGCGGGATCCGAGCCGCGTCTGCAACCTACACCACAGCTCACGGCAACGCCGGATCCTTAACGCACTGAGCAAGGCCAGGGATGGAACCCACATCCTCATGGATGCTAGTCAGGTTTGAGAACCGCTGAGCCACGACGGGAACTGCGAGAATATTTCATTTATTTAAGTGGTGTCATAGCCCTATAGAAGAAACCTTACCTCTAGAGGGCAGAAGCTTAAACGTTCATTCTTTTTAGAATGCTGACGTTCTTGCGAAGCCACACAATGAATGACGTCAGTAAATAAGAAATAAATCGGTGACTGCTGATGGGAATCTGCAGCCAGGGTCCTTTAGCTCAGTCTTCCAAGGGACCACAAAATCCTCCTTCACTGTTTCTGCCCGTTTCAGTCACGCGCTCTTTCTCCGGAGAACGTTCTGCGGATGAACCTTCCTGCCTGACTTTGTCTGCAGGCCTCACTCAGCTCCTCACAGGCAGCACCCAGGCAGGCACATGCCTTCCCAGGGCAACGCTAATAGTAAGAGCTGCCGCCGGGAGGGCCGGGCACCCGCCGTGTGCCAGGTTAAAGCAGAGGGATTATGTACACGCCGTGTTCACACCTCACAGGAATCCTGCAGCGTATTTCCTGACTTCAGAGAAGCCAGATGTAAGGGTGTGTTCTTCTAGTCACACAGGGATCGGTCCTGGGATACGAACCCAAGTCTGACCTTTAAAACCCCTGTTTTTCACATCACATTTCCGGGAAGTACCCGCAACAGCAGAAGCGTGGAGAAAGCGCTCGCCAGATTATTCTAAGTGGGTATACCCCTTCTTTTCTTTTCCGGCACCCTTTTAGCAGGTGTCTGCCCCATACCACCTGTCGAATCCCACAGAGCAGCCGGTGCCCCCCAGCTGCCCTCTTGCAGGATGGAACGTGCCACCCAAGTACTTAAAAGCCACACACCCAAACAGTGACATCCTCTGCTGTGTGCCTTATTCTTCACAAAAGCCGAGTAAGCAGGGGCCGTCCGTGTGGTCTGTGTTACGGCCATTGGGGTGCGTTTGTCTGATCAGCTGCAGCTGCGCTGGCTTGGCACAGCCCGTCTGTCATGACTCATTTTGTAGCTCTTGCTGCTAAATGTCATGTTTTTCCGAGGCAGTGCAGGGTCACGAGCAATCACACGCCAGAGACCAATCTATCAATATTCAACAACAGTGAAAGTCTAAAATAAGATTTACATTAGGAACTCGTGGTAATTTCACAAATGCAAATATTTCTGTTCGGCGCAGTGTAGTTTTCAGAGCGTTGTGTTCCTTGGGCCCAGGATCCTGTGTGGGCTGAGGTCTTGGAGGAGGGGGGAGCCTGTAAGAATAATTAATTCCCTAATTTTTCTTAGGTCTACCTGGTGTCCATAGGTTGAAGCATTATATGGGAATTAAATTTCTGATTAACAAAAGAGCACTCAAACCATGGACGTGGCCTTTATTTTTTAAAAGGGCTTCAAACAAAATACTTTTGCTCCTTTTAAAAAGTTTGTTTCGATACCTTTCTTATTAGACAGCCTGACGGTGCTTTCCCTTTGGATTAAGAGCGTCGTCTTCACTAAGAAACAGAATAGGGCAATCCCCTGACGGTGCAGCGGGTTGAGGATCTGGCCTTGTCACTGCTGTGGCATGGGTTCAGTCCCTGGCCCGGGAGCTTCTGCATGCCCCGGGCACGGCCAAAAAGAAATTCTCTTTTAAATAGAATATATCAGTATTTTATCACAATAAGTTAGTGATTAGAAATAACCGGCATCCTTTGGCACTTCCTGTGCGTGCCTGTGCTGTTCCAGATGCTGAATCCGAGCTCTCCCAGCACCCAGACGAGGAGGTGGTGGTATCCCCGTTGCTCAGATGAGGAGACTGAGGCACAGAGAACTTAAGTTACTGGTCCACGGCTCAAAACCGTGGCAGCCGGGCCCCGGCTCAGCCGCTCGCAGCTGTGCGGTCCTGCCTCCTGAGACATGGCTGGTCAGAGATGGGGACGGCGGGGCGCGCCAGGCCACCGGGCAGGTAGTGCAGATCCAGGTGTTTCACAGCTAGAACCCGAGTCAAGAGGACGTAGCCGGCAGACTGGGAGCTCGTGTCAGTTGATGTCTTAGGAGCCATTTTCACATCCCTCTCTAAAACCTCCCCTTCTCCCCTCTGATTCTAGGTCCCGCCTCCAGCGGGGACCCCCATCTACCCCCGGCCGACCGCAGCGTGTCCCCTACCTCCTCTCAGAGCGTCATTCCTTCGTATCTGCTGCCAGAGCCACGGTGCCATCCACTCCAAGGACTCACTTTCTGAAATTCCACACCTGGGGTGACCTCTAGTCGCTCAGCATCCACTTCGTGTCTCCAAATTGTGTAGGACTCTGTAATCTTCTGATTAGTTCCTGAGAAAACACAATGAAACATTTCACTTTTTTTTTTTATTCGAAGCCATTAATAAAACATGCAGTTGGTTAGCCCAACACAGTTCATTTCTTACCTGCCACCATTCCTCGGGCCAGCTTCCACAAGCTGCATCCTAGCCAGTGTTCAGTCTTAACTCCCCAAATTCATACAGCGCTTTGCCCCAGGATTTTGGTGAAGGGTGGGCTGTGTCTGTGGTTTTGCTAATGCATCTCCCAGATTTCCAAGCACTACCAGTTTTGCCACGACTCAAACTTTAAAAGATCTAGTTCTGCTGTTCAGTTTCTCAAACCGAAGCTCCTTGGGACGATAATGTATAATATTATTTGTTTTATTCCAGCAGTTCCTAATTAAAGCAGTATTTCATGCAATTTCCAGGTTTGGTTTTTGAGGACTTTGTTATTACTGCACTATCGCACTGAATGTTGAGATGTGGTATGTGTTGCTTGTTCCTTATAAAAATAAGTAAGCACAATAAAATGGATGCCAAACCATCAAACACAAACGCCCCTGCTGCGTCCCTGAATGTGTAATGAGCAAGTGTAATAAATATTTTAATTCTAGTTTTGTTATAACTGTAACTTAAGAGAAAAAATTTGATAGGAATGATACTGTATATTGCTAATTTTTAACTACCCCCACTGGCAAACCTTATGATTCATAGACTTTCCTCATAGACAGTATTCAGTGCACAGAAACATTACGATGGTTCCAGTTCAGTAAGTTAAGATTTCCAACCGAAACGCTCAAGTCTGCATCGTTATTTCTAGCTCTTCTCTTGGCTGTGTGTTCTTAGTATCGGGACTTCTATGCCCTTCATCTTTGAGGTTTGAGAGCACTGGATCTGGGAGAAAGATAAGAGAAATATTAGCCAAGGATGAAACAGTTCCAAGTTTTGCTCTCCGAGATATTGTAGGTGCTAATACTGGACTCACTCTTTCAGATTTAATTTCTTTTATCGGTCTGTTAGTTCTTCAGTAAATCCCATAGGTCTGTGTAATATTTTAATTGTATAAAACCTGTTACTTTAGAGCCTATAATAGTGTGTCTGTCTGCCTTTGAAACCCGTTGCAATAACTTTGCTGAAATATTAACATGTTAGTAAAACTTTTCTTAAACAAATCGTCTCTGTGTCATATTTGGTGTGATTGGGTTAAAGTGATCAATTTGGCAGACAATACTACTAGAATCACTGGTTCAGTGTAGCTTAGTATTTTTAAACAAACATCTGCCATTTATTCCGTTTGTCACACTTTTCAGTTTTTTACATGCTTTAGCTCAAGTGCAGATATGTTAGCTAAGTAGGAAAAAAAACAAGAAATAGTCTCTGATAGTAGAAATGTATTCAATTAAAGAAATAAGAGGAGTTCCCACTGTGGCTCAGCAGGTTAAGAACCCAACATAGTGGTTTAAGGATTGGGCGTTGCCGCAAGCTGTGGCGTAGGTCGCAGATGTGGCAGAGATCCAGTGTTGCCGTGGCTGTGGTATAGACTGGCAGCTGCAGCTCTGATTCAGTTCCTAGCCCAGGAACTTCCATACACCACAGGTGTGGCCCTAAAAAGAGAAAAAAAAATCTTTGGCTGTTTCTGAATTCTACAACTATTTCTTTTTGCAAAATGAATATTTAAAACAAAAAATTTATATATTTGGCCATGCTTGCAGCATGAGGAAGTTCCAGGGCCACGGACTTAACCTGTACCACAGCAGTGACAACAGACCCTTAACCCACTGAGTCACCAGGGAACTCCTTAAAATCTTTTAAAGTAGGCCTTAAGTTCCTATAGAGCTTCCTGGTTTTAGGCAGAATTTCTCAGATTTTCACATCTGCACCACTGGAGGTTTAGGGAAAGAGTTCAGGCTATAATAGGAAGAGCCATACCCTTGATTTTGATCATGTAGTTCTGTTTATTTCTTTTGGAGCAAAATGCATGTACCACCGTACTTCTCAACTGTCCCAGAACTTGGGTGGTCTAGAACCTGCATTTTGGCATTCATGATTCATGTCTAAAAGGATGTTAATGAGCCGTTAGTGAGAATCCTCTACACACTTCCACGTTTGGAGCACTGCAGAGTACTGTTATAAGACCGTTTACTATAGCTCTTGTGGGAGCAAGAATAAAACTCTCATACCTTCCACATCTGCATATTGAAGTTGGTCCCTGTGTAATGGTCACATTTACTGATGCTTGTCCTCCAGCCAAGAACCAAGCCCTGTGAGGATCACTCTGACCTACTTCAGCTAATGTTTGCACCAGTTCAGGGAGTGTATACAATGAATACAAAGTGTCATTCATGCTTTAGGAGGTCCTAGAAAACTCGGAAAAGTGGAAACGAAAAGTGAATGTTTATCAGAAGATTTAAGCAGTTTAAGGAATTCAGGAGGAGTTCCCGTTGTGGCTCAGTGAGTTAAGAACCTGACATAGTGTCCGCGACGATGCAGGATCAATTCCTGGCTTCCCTCAGTAGGTTAAGAATCTGGCAGTGCCCCAAGTTGTGGCATAAGTCACAGATGAGGCTCAGATCTGGCCTTGCTGTGGCTGTGGTGTAGCTGGAAACTTCCATATGCTGCAGGTACAGCCCTTAAAAAAAAAAAAGAAAGAGAAAAGGGGAAAAAAGAATTCAGGAGAAGAATACTTTAAAATGTTTTCTAATCTTAGTGGTAACTAGTTAACATAACACACTGGCAATGCTGGTAACATACAGAATAACAGAAGGGAAGAGGCTAGGTAGGGGGCTTATTCATTACCGCCGTGCCCTGTCTACTTAGTTTTAAATGCAATCCTGGGAATTCCCCATCTAGGAGCAGGGTCAAGGTCAACTCCAATGGAGTTGGGGCCACAGATGTGGTCTCTTAGAATAAGACCTTATAAGGGGAGTTTCCAAGCCACTATCTTATCAAGCTGGACAAACTCCTTACTAATCAAGATGTAGTGAAGGACCCCTGTTAACGGTCTGTCCACGTTCTATTCCGCTCACTTAATGCATTTTACCACTAGACGAGTCCGGGTGTGGAGATGTGTGTATGATGGTGCTTTTGGATTCAGGGTTAGATGCAGGGATGATTAGAAACCACCTCTGCTCTCAGGGGACTTGAGGGGCTGGGTGGGGAAGGAAAAAGGGCAAGGGGCACGGGAGATGAGGATGTACACTAAAGAGAGCTTCGCTATCTTTAATCGCTTGATTAAAACAAACAACAAAACAAGAATCAAAGCTCGTCACTCTCGAGAAACGTGACTTATCCAGGAACCAGGGCCACATGGACTAGGGAGGGAATTTAAGTTTGGGTAGAGATTGTATTCTATAAGCTGTTATTCTCTGCAAAGGCATTACATTTATAAAAACAGTCATCGGATTATCCACGTTTGTAACAATACTGTCATATTTTTTCCTAATGAAACATTCCAATCTTTTTTTTTCTTTTTTTTTTCTTTTTACCATCACACCGGCATGTGGGAGTTCCTGGCTAGGGGTCAAAATGGGAGCTGCCGCCGAGGCCTACACCGCAGCCACGACAACAATGGATCCGAACCGCATCTGAGGCCCACACCACAGCTTATGGCAACCCTGGGTTCTTAACCCACTGAGTGAGGCCAGGGATTGAACCCCCAACCTCACGGACACTATGTCGGGTTGTTCTTAACCTACTAAACCACAACAGGAACTCCCCAAAGATCTTTTATTAAGATTCATTGTCAAGTTATGCCAGCATACAAGTTTACGCCACCAGAATTTTCAGATTTTTTAATCGTATCTGAGTAACATAAGTATTTATGGACCTTGTTAAGAACTTGTTTAACTTTTTGTTCTCACTTTTTACCTAGATAGGAAAATCTTTAATCTTCAGATTAATCCCTTTGTCTTTCAGAGTTCCCTTCGTGGCTCAGTGGTTAACGAATCCGACTAAGAACCATGAGTTTGCGGGTTTGATCCCTGGCCTCGCTCAGTGGGTTAAGGATCCGGCACTGCCGTGAGCTGTGGTGTAGGTCGCAGACGCGGCTCGGATCCCATGTTGCTGTGGCTGTGGCGAAGGCCGGCGGCTACAGCTCCTGTTAGACCCCTAGCCGGGAACCTCCATATGCCATGGGCGCGGCTCTACATAAAAAAGGCAAAAAGACAAAAAAAAAATCCCTTTGTCTTTCAAGAATTTTGTTGTTGTTGTTTGTCTTACAGAGGGTTGTTTTTTGTTTTTTTTTTTAAGGTCGGGGTGGGGGGGTGGGGGGTGGCTAAAAACCACTCCGCCGGCTGCCCAGTCTGTTGCTATTAATGTTTCTGCTCACGTACATACTGTCACTTCATATTTTCACAGACCAACTGATCGCCAGGAAATGAGCATCATAATTTGTATTCGAAATGTTTTGGCAATTAGTCTTCAGGGAACAACCAAATAAATGCCAAACAGCCTCGCTGTAGATCAGATTCTGTGATACATGAGGACTGAGAAACGTGGATGTATCGTGACATTTTCTTCCCAATTAAAGGGTTGGAGGACACAGGGTCTGCACATCTGTGCCTCTCATACAAGGAACAAATGTTTTATTTAGCTCAGCTCCTAATTTCTTAGCTATTTGAAGGATTATGTGCTTGACAAAGCAACATTATTGTAGATGTTACTGTCCGATTTTAACACAGAGTGCCTCGGTTAGCAATTAGGAAAGGAAAGGCCTAACAGCAGGTCTGGGGCATTTTAATCCTGCAGAAAAAAAAAAACCCTCACTAACAATATAGGACTGCTCGAGGATAGGAAAAACATCTTTTAAATAACCAGAATTCCCAGCAGCGATCATACTGACAACAGAAATTTTACCAACCCCTGCCAGCAGGAGCTATAAATTAAAAATAATCAGATCCTGGAGTTACCGTCGTGGCTCAGTGGTTAACGAACCTGACTAGTAACCATGAGATTCTGGGTTCAGTCCGATGTTGCCATGAGCTGTAGTGTAGGCCGCAGACACGGCTAGGACCCCACATGGCTGTGGCCGTGGCTGTGGCTGGCAGTTACAGCTCTGAATCGACCCCTAGCCTGGGAGCCTCCATATGCTGTAGGTTCAGTCCTAAAAAGACAAAAAAAAAAAAAAGTCAGATCCTATCGAGATTGTGAAAAAATTCTGAGGAAAGGAAAAAGATGCTTGTGTACATTATTTTCTATCCCCAAGTTCTATGTAAATTTTGAAGTGAACACAATTATTTCTATTTATCAAGGAAATACAGTGTCAGAATACAATGCAGCTACGTTATTAACCACATGAAACAGAGGCAGAACTTAAAAAAATGCCTCTGAGGTAGTTCCCATTGTGGCTCAGCAGAAGCAAATGTGACTAGTACCCATGAGGCTGCAGGTTCGATCCCTGGCCTCGCTCAATGGGTCGGGATCGAGTGTTCTGTGAGCCATGGTGTAAGTGGCAGATGTGGCTCAGTTCCCGAGTTGCTTTGGCTATGGCTTAGGCCCGCAGCTGTAACTCTCATTCGACCCCCAGCCTGGGAGCTTCCATATGCCGCGGGTGGGCCTCCGAAACTGGAGGCATTTGGGCTCAGCAGGTAAAATTTAATCTAGTCAGTTCACTTTACAAAGTCCCAATAAGGTTTTTTATGGAATCTGACACCCTGATTCTAGAAGTGAAGAGACGTGGCCCACAACTAGCAAGACACGTAGGGCTGGGATGGGGCTTTGCAGTAAGGATGGGCTCGGGGGTCAACCGGACGCCACAGAGAGCTGGACACAGCCTCACGCATGTGAGGCGGGCTGGACGTCTCTGCCCCTCCCATCTTTTCTCTGTATTTCCTCCACGTTGCTCCGTTCTGGAAAATGGGATCTGCGCAGGGAAGCCACCCGGCTCCCGGTCCCCAGACTTCCGGAGGTTCTGCCAGTGGGAGGGCTGCGCGGGAAGGGTTCCGAGCATGCGCGCTGATTCAGGGCGTGGCCAACGAGTCGGACCGCTGCCCTGTGCCGCCCCGAGGCTGGTGAGCGGGAGCTGAGGACCGTGGCTCCAAGTCCTGGTCGGAGTGGGAAGAAATGCACAGGCCGTGGAAGCGCCTATCGGACGGCATCCCCGGCAGAGCTTCCCGCTGCAGACGCGCAAAGGCCTCTGCTGTCTGCCAGCCTCGTCCCGCCCTCCTGCTCCCTCCACGGGACCACGTGAAACGGCCGTGGCAGCGAGGGGGCGGGCACGCGCCTCTGCAACGTGGGCTTCACCACGGCCGATCTGACTGCAGCTGGGTGCCCCCGTATGGCACCCGTTCTGGGGCGCAAGGGAGGGTGGTGATTATAACAAGACATTTTAATGACTGAATAGAGGCTGTGATCACTGGAACTTTTTTTTTTTTTTCCCCAACAGAGAGAGAGAGAGAGAGAAGAGCAATCATGAACCTTCCTCAGTCTTCACCCAGAGGCAGGGAAGAATATTCCCAATAAGTAAATGCGAAGGGACAAAAATAAAGTTGCTGGGTGGCCGAGTTGTTACAGATCCAGGGTTGTTACTGATTTGGCTTCCTCTGGATCCCTGGTCCAGGTACCACACCACAGGCATGGCCAAAAGAAAAGAAAGAAGGAAGGAAAGAGAGAGGGAGAGAAAGAGAAAGAAAAAAAGAAGGAAGGAAGGAAAGAGGGAGGGAGAGAAAGAAAAAAAGAAGGAAGGAAGGAAAGAAAGAGAAAGAAAAAGAAATGAAGGAAAGAAAGAAAAGAACACTACACTAGCCTCTGAGTCCTGCTAGGTCTAATTATACCTCCCCCAAAAAAGTCAAAAATATGGACAAACAGCTTTTTCCTGTTTATACGTATGTGAGTAGGCCTCTAAAAGAAACTAATTAAACTTCCAGCCTAGAAGCAGCCTACAGCCAAGGGTAAAGTTCAGGGTCAAGCTGAATTTCTCTCATAAAGTAAACATGTCAAGGCGAGACAAAGAGGGTGACGGGCAACTGATGATCTCGCTTCCCCACGAGCAGGGAAAAATCCAGAGTAATTGCAGCCTTGCCAGAGCTCCGTGGGTCACATCCAAATCTTAGTGATTCCAGCAAGTGAGCAGCTCTCAGGACCACAGCTGCTCACAGCATGAGCAGCTCTCAGTCTGGCACTCGGACCCAAGGTTTCTGGTTCTGGTTTAAAAAAATGCCAACAAGTAACCCAATTTCCTGACCAGATTTCACTGTTTTCAGCTGGAAGTGTTTTTATAATGAACTGAATAGCATAACCTGAAAAAATTCTAATTTTTTTACTACTTTTGGGCTAAAGGTGGAATTACTACATTATCTGTTCTGCTAACTTAAGAGTAAAGTACTTAGTGACATGGAACATAACTAATCATCCCATTATCTTTAACATTCTGACAGACAGGGGGTGGCTACTGAACTCAATTAACACATTTAATTTCACCGGTTTCAGGAGTTCCCACCGTGGCTCAGTGGTTAACGAATCTGACTAGGAACCATGAGGTTGCGGGTTCGATCCCTGAGCTCGCTCAGTGGGTTAAGGATCCGGCATTGCCGTGAGCTGTGGTGTAGGTCGCAGATGCGGCTTGGATCCTGCGTTGCTGTGGCTGTGGCTTAGGCCGGCAGCTACAGCTCCTGTTAGACCCCTAGCCTGGGAACCTCCATATGCCGCAGGTGCGGCCCTAGAAAAGGCAAAAAGAAAAAAAAAAAAAAAAGAGAGAGTGTACAGTAGGAGTTCCCACTGTGGCACAATGGGATCAGTGGCATCTCTGCAGCACCAGGACACAGGTTCAATCTCTGGCGCAGCACTGTGGGTTAAAGGATCTGGCATTGCCAGAGCTGCAGGGTAGGTTGCAACTTCAGCTCGGATCTGAGCCCTGGCCAGGGAGCTCCATATGCCGAGGGGCAGTCAAAAAAGAAAAAAGAAGAAGAGGAGTGTAAGGTATACAGGTGACCTAAATGTTGGGGACAGTTTCAAGGAGGAGGAAGTCCTCCGGCTTGGCTGAGTCCTAAAGGATGCACAGCAGCTCACCGGGTGGTTAAATGGAATGAGAAAAGCCAAGAAAAGAGAGACCAGCAGGTGCAAAGGAGAAAAAAATCCATCATGTCGCCAAGTAGTTCCACGTGGATGAGAGAAGAGGGTGCAAGCGGGGAAGCCCTGAACAAGAAAATCCACAGTGCTCTGTTCAAAGAGTGACTAAAATCACACGGCGCCCGACAAACATGCCAAAAACGGCCTCCAGCCTCCAAAGCGGCCAGCCTCCGTGCAGTGGGTTCAGCCTGAGGTCCCTAAGGGTGTTCATTCCACCCTCCAAGGAAAGTTTCAAACGCGTGACATAGCAATTCCGGGATGAGCAAACATCGGCTTACTCTCGGCTCGAGGAGGCTCCAGCCTTGGCTGGTGTCTGCCTCTGCATCCTCATTGACCAAACTGAAGCAAAGCGGGGAGGCAGCTTCTACAACTGTGCCTGGGGTTCAGAAGCCTTTCTTAGAGCTGAGGTTGAAGTCAGATGTTCCATCTGTCCTTTCTTTTTTCTGGGTCAGCTTTCTTTTCAGGAGAAGGCACCATCTCCGCAGCAAACTGACCCCTTTTGATTTTTCCTTCCTTCCTCCCTCGCTCCCTTCCTTTCTCTTTCCTTCTTTCTTTCTCTTTCCTTTCTTTCTCTCGTTTCTTCCTTCCTTCCTTCCTGCCATGCCTGCAGCGTGCAGAAGTTCCCTGGGGCCAGAGACAAAACCTGAGCCGCGGCAGTACCCTGAGCCACAGCGATGACAAGCCTGGATCCTTAACCACTAGGCCACCAGGGAACTCCATCTTCTTGTTATTCCTAAGGCTGATTCTGTACTCCGAAGAGAAAAACATCCTCCCATTCACTGTGAGAAAAGGAAACACAGAGGTCAGGTTTAGGTGTCTGTGCCAGACACTAGAAACAATACATTGAGACCAAACTAAGAAAAGAAAAATCGCAGATGCTCCTAGAAGGAAGCAGATGGAGAAAACAGAGACTAGAGCATTAAAGGCTTGTATACACACTTTGTTTGTTAAACAGTATTACAAAGCCACACCATTCTTGAAACCGTAATCTCAAATTTGAAAGGTTTTTATCCTTATTGGAAACACATGTGGATTAATTGAGTTCACTTAAAGATGGGATTTGGGCAAGGGGTGAGGAGCTAAAGTCTGAGAGGAATAAGTGTAGTTAGAAGTATCATGTATTACCCTGATTTTATATTATTCAAAGGGCTCTGGTCTCCTGAGTTTTCCAGCATCTCAGCCACACAAGTGGGTACGGATTTTACCATCAGCCAGAAAAATGCTTACACATTCACCAGTCAACTGCTTTTCCTGCAGGGCTAAAAGGAAATATTCCTAGAGAACCTTTCTGTCTCCCGTAAAAAATGCAAGTTGCAGAGCTCCACTGTGGCACAACAGGATTGGCAGCATCTCTGGAGCGCTGGGATACAGGTTCAATCCCTGGCCCTGCACAGTTAAGGATCTGGCATTGCCACAGCCGTGGCGTAGGTTGCAGCTGTGGCTTGGATCTGATCCCTGGCCCGGGAACTCCATATGCCTTGGGGAGCCCGAAAAAGAAGAAAGGAAATGCAAGTTGCCTTCTTTCATTCCAATCCTTAATCCAGATCTTCATTAATTCAGAACAACAGGTGGTTAAACTTTGCTTAATGAATATTAACGAATATTAATGAATACACGCCCCTGAGACTTGATGCTTTGCTTCTTAGGGTAGTGAGACTAAGAATGTGATGGAACTCAGAGGAAGGAAACATTGAGAAACACCTGTTGACCACATGAACAAGGCAGTGATGACACGGGAATCCTAATGCCAACATTACCATCTATTTAGAAAGCACCATTCTCCAAAAAGGCTCAAGGTACTGTATATATATTACGTATGTATATGGCCTATTACCCTAGGTGATTGAGAAAATAGGTCCAGTGGAGTTCCGTTTGTAGCTCAGCAGTAAGGAACCCAACTAATATCCATGAGGACGCGGGTGCGATCCCTGGCCTTGCTCAGTGGGTTAAGGATCTGGCATTGCCGTGAGCTGTGGTGTAGTTCGCAGATGTGGCTCAGATCTGATATTGCTGTGGCTCTGCCGTAGGCTATAGCTCCTATTTGACCCCTAGCCTGGGAACTTCCATATGCCATCCTTAAAAAGAAAGAAAAAAGGAAAAAGAGAAAGAAAGAGGGCAGGTAGATGCCGCCTGGCCTTTCCTGACTTGGCTCCCGAAGCCCCGCGGCCTCTCTTCTGCCACGTTACCAACCTGTCAATTAGCCAGACTTCCCTTTTCTTTTTTTAAGATGAAAGTATAGTCGATTTACAACGTTGTGCCAATTTCTGCTGTATAGCGAAGTGACCCAGGCATAGATAGGTAGATAGATAGATAGATAGATAGATAGATAGATAGATAGATATTCCCTTTCTTATGTTATCTCCCATCATGGTCTATCCCAAGAGACTGGATATAGGAACGTTTTTCCTAATCAATCAATATGGCGTAGAAAAGAAACATCACAGAGTCTTCAGATTGACGGGGAAGAGACACTTTCAGGGGAGCCAGAAACGACACTTTGTACAGAAAACAAAGGCGAGCAGAAAGAAAAGCATCAGCACTTTAGAGACGAAAAACTATAATCACACAAAGAAAAAATACATATGTATATGTTTTTGCCCCCAGCGAAGGGTAGAAGGCATAAAGAGTAAATGTCAAAATAACCTAGAGAGCAACTGGGGTGCAAGCTTTGCCTAGAGCAACGGTTCTCCAAGGTCACCGGGAAGAGCCGGGTCTGGCGAGCCCCATCCCCCTCCCCCAGTTTCTGACTCAGGTCTGGTTGGGCCTGAGAACCTGCATGTCTCTCACGTCCCAACAGATGGTTGCTGGCGGCCTGGCGCCGCGCCATTAGAACCACTACCTACTGTCTGGGGGTAGTAGCCAAAGCTGAAGTCCCGGCAGAGATGAGGGAACCAGGAAGGCCACAAGAGCGGGGCGTGGAGACGATGACACAAGAGGGGGAAGCGGCCTGATTTTAACACGGCCCACCTCTCTGTCCTCCCGGCTGTCCTCCCGGGTGTGCAGCCGGAGCACACGGGGACGACAGCACCCGGTGGCGAGAAGACCCGCGTCGCCGCTGTCTTCAGTCGCGGTGGCCAGGCGCCCCCTGCCGACCATGCCGGCGCCGGTCGAGGGGGGCGGGGTTCACCGGGCCCCGCCTCCCGTCTCCTCCTTTCAGGAAGTCGCTGGCCGAGCGGCCTCGGAACGCAATCCCCGCCCCCCGGTGGGCGGGGCATAAGGACCATGATTGGTCAGCACCGTCCGTGCGTGCTGACGTTGGACGCAGAGGGGCAGTGCTGAGAGAAGAGCGGGAGCTGAGAAGTGGATCTGCTGCTTGCTGAGAAGGCCTCGCGCGGGCGTTCCCGCGGCCGGTGCTTACTCAGTGAGTGTCCGACCCTTCCTCCTCGCCGCCCCGGAGGGCCTCGCTCCCGCCCCCGGCCCAGGTGAGCGTGCAGGTGGGAGCAGGTGCGCGCGCGTGTGTGCATGAGCGCGCGCACGTTGGGGGAAGCGGTAACCCTGTGCCCGCGGCCCCGGGAGGGGAGCAAAGCGGAGCGATAGGAATGTGCCCTCGGTTTCCCTGAGGCTCCGGGGACGTGCCCTCGTCCCCACCACCCACTTTCCCGATGCTGCTGGACCGTGTGTCTCTAGAAAGTAGTCATAGGCTCGTTCTCCTGGCAGTGTCTCCTGTGAGGCGCGGCGCCAAGCACAGGGGCTGCCCGGGTCGTGTGTCCCCAGTGCTTAGAGGTGCCAGGGTTGCCATTAGAGCTGAGTGAACGCAGTCTCTGAGGAAAGACTTCTTCCTGGAAGGCAGACAGGTGTGGTAGGTGTAAAGCTCAGGGTGCACGTGGACACACTGTAAGGAGTGACCGCTGGAGTTCCCTGGTGGCACAGAGGGTTAAGGATCCGGCGTTGTCACTGCAGCGACCCGGGTTGCAGCTGTGATGCGGGTTCGATCCCCGGCCCCAGAACTTATGCATGCCCTGGGCATGACCAGAAAAAAAAAAAAAGTGCGTGCTTTGGGCAATTGATCCCTGACCTAAGATTTGAAGAAAGAGGTAAAGAATTAAAAAACCACAGTCTTATGAATTCTCTAGCCACCGCCAATGACAACTCCAGTAAATATTTTCCTTTTCCAGATATGTAATTGCCTGTTCTGGTAAATGAAAAACATGGCACAGTATGCGCTCTTTTATTATTTATTAGGTTCCTGATTTCAGAGAAGATGACAGAGGAGCTGGACCTCTTGGGCCAGGACTCTGATGGGGGCAGCGAGGAGGTGGTCCTGACTCCTGCAGAGCTCATTGACAGGCTGGAGCAGGTAAGCGGCCCCCACACAGTCCCCCTGCTCCAGGTGGAGCCGCTGTATTTAGCGCAGCCGTGCAAATGTCAGGAGTCAGAAAACGAGAAGATGGACTTCCAGGCTGATCTCAAGCGAAGATGGACTGGATCTTACCACCCACACAGAAACAGGAAAGCAGGGGCCTGCTAGAAACCTCATAATGTCAAACACAAAGTCCTCAGTGGGGCCAGTAAGAGACAGCTTTGGGGACATTTACTAGAACAGTTTGCAGAGCAAAGATCTGCTCATAGTTTGCGGGGACTGCAGAAGTGTTGGAGCAGAGACTTGCAAGGTGTATACCGTAGTCCCTGTAACGTCTGCCATTTCCCCGTAGAATGCCTGGGTTATTGAGAAAGGGCTGGAACAACTCCTTTAGGCAAAGACTGGCCCGATTCTTCCTTTTCCTCCAAGTACTTTTCTTGGATCAGCTGTTGTGTATGTTTCCACTGCTTCCATAAAATCACTTATGGGATATTTCTTTTCGTCCTAACAGCCGTGGTTTGTTAGGCATTTCCTGTGTGCCAGCGTTGTTTATAGTTGTTTTCTCATGAAGTCCTGGTGGTTTCGGAGATCAGACTACCTCTGTTTTTTTTTGGGGGGGGGGCAGCGCTCACCCATCAGCATATGAAAGTTCCGGGCCAGGGATCAAACCCGAGCCACAGTGCTGACGACACTGAATCCTTAACCAGAGAACTCCCAGGCTACTTGTATTTTTCTTTCCCCCAGACTACCTGTATTTAAATCCCTGCCTGCTGCATGTCTGTCGTACAACTTAGGCAATTTGTACAGTTTGTCTGGAGCACTTACTCTCCTCTGAAGTGGAGTTAATAATGGTAGCCTCACAAAGTCGTTGTGAGGATTAAATGAGATAACACGTGGGAAGTGCTCAGAGCGTTTTCTGGCGTGTGTTAAGCGCTCCCTGGCTGTTAGCCGTGAGTGGTAATAGTCCTTATAGTAGCCCCTGGGGCAGGGATTGCCTCCGCTTTACGAGTGAGGACACTGAGGCTTAGAGATTGACTAACATAACCGGCCAAGGCCAAGGTCACGCTATGGCCGCAGAGCCAGGATATGAACCCGGTCTCTCATCCACTGCACTCACTGCTTTTTCTACCCCCCCGTCCTTTAACTGCTCCTTTCCAGAATTCTCTCACGTTTGCTGCTTTAGCATGCTTCACTCTCTCCGACCCTACATCATGAGTGACAAAACCCAAGAAGGTAATTTGAAAATTACATCTTCTATGAGAATCCTGACTATGTCGCAGTGAATTCTTAATTTGTCTTTATATCACAGTTGTTTTTTTTTTTAATCTTTTGAGAGACACGCCCACAGCATACAGAAGTTCCCAGGCTGTGGGTCGAATTGAAGCTACAGCTGCTAGCCTACACCACAGCCACAGCAACTCGGGATCCGAGCCACGTCTGACCTTCACCACAGCTCGTGGCAACACCGGAACCTTAATCCCCACTGACTGAGGCCAGGGTTTGAACCTGCATCCTCATGGATACTAGTTAGATTCATAACCCTCTGAGCCACCAATGGGAACTCCCTCTATGTATTTTTGTACCTGATGAATAAAAAAGAAATAAAAAGAAAAACTCCTGCTTTATAAGTCCTCTGATAATTTGATCTTTTTTCATTCATTATGCTACTTGAAAATAGAGGATGTCTCAGAGTTCCCACTGTGGTACAGTGGGTTAAGAATCTGACCGCAGCAGCCCAGGTCTCTATGGAGGCACAGGTTCAATCCCTGGCCTGGGAACTAACATGCAGTCATAAAAAACAGAAAGAAAATACAAGATGGTCTTTCTGGTTAATTCTATATGTCTGCAATACTATTAGAGGATCTTGAGCACCTGGGGAAAAAATGTTACGACAGTAGCAATACCTGATACGTAATAACGTGTCCAGATGGTGGTGGCTGGAGAAGCAGAGATGCAAGGATGTCAACGGAATAAGTGGAGCCTGCCTGGCCTATAATTCCGAGCTGTGCTAAAGGGAAATTCTCTGTGATTGCGAGACACGTCTCATTTCCTCAGTCCCCTGTTTTAGTTCCCTCAGCCTGGATAATTTCTGAAGCGTACCAAGTGTCAGGGCCTGAATTGTAAATGAGGGATTTGCCCTCTCATTCCCAAACTGTGCAGTGGCTGAATTTCCATTTCCGTGGTGACCTTTCATACTCTTGGACTAACAACTTCATCTGTGTTTTCTCATGAATAAGATACGGATGACTGTATCCACTTCTCAGATAGTAGAGTGAGGACTAGGAAAGTGTGAAGTGCTCTGAGCTTCAGAAAGAGACTAGATTTGTAACGTCTCCCAGACTAGAGGGGCGCTGGTGCCCCCTGGTGGACAGTAGCAGGAGGAGCCGAAAGGTGCCAGGTGGGGTTACTCTTAGCAGGAGGTATGCTGCCAACATTTTGAAGTGAACGGTGATTTTTCTTTTATGATAATGTTGATTAAATAAAAGGTTGTGAAAAGGCCCGGGATGGAATCCGCCTCCTCCTGGATCCTCGTCGGAATCGTTAACTGCTGAGCCATGAAGGGAACTCCCCTCGTGTTCTCTGTTAACAGGAGAACTTAAAAAGCCATTGTTAAACATAGCTAAATATAGTTAAACATAGTTCCCGTTGTGGCTCAGCAGGTTAAGAACCCAGCTAGTATCCATGGGGATACGGGTCTGATCCCTGGCCTTGCTCAGTGGGTTAAGGATCCAGCGTTGCCATGAACTGGAGGTGTAGATCACAGACACAGCCTGGATCCCACGTTGCTGTGGCTGTGGTGTAGGCTGGCAGCTGCAGCTCCGATTCGACCCCTAGCCTGGGAACCTCCATATGCCACAGGTTCGGCCATAAAAAAACAAAAACATAGCTTGTCTTCAAAGCATTTCCAGTATTTCCATCTGGTCAGCAGTCTTCTTTGCTGAAGGAGCTGTGATTCGGGATGTGAGTACTAACTCATGGGGTTATTTTGCTCCATTGTGAGTGATGCTTTTTTGTTTGGGGGGGGCATTGTTTTTTTAGGCCTGGATGAATGAAAAGTTTGCACCTGAGCTGCTGGAAAACAAGTCTGAAATCGTAGAGTGTGTCATGGAACAGCTGGATCACATGGTAAGAGGTGCCCGTCTCGGGTCGAAGGACAGGTCTCTGGGAGAGGGATGTCGGCAGAGTAAGGGGTCCTGCTCAGAGAGCAGACCTGTTCGGCCCAGCCTAGTTTTGTTTTAAGTATCGAATGAGTTATCTACACTTTCCAAGCATGAGAGCCCCTGGGAACATGTGGGTATCGGCTTCCCATAGATCTCCAGGGATACAGGCTTCTCAAAACCTGTCCGCACCATTCCCGTGTCTGCACATGTTGAGCAGAGCAGGGGAAGGCCACTCTTTCAGGTGTCCCCCCGTGCCCCAGGCCCTGGCTGCCCACCTTCCTCCCGCACGTCACCCTCCTGGCCCTGTGGCCTCTGAGTGTGTGTGTGGCCTTTGGCTTAGATGAGCCTGGCTTCGGTCACTGTCAGCCTCAGGGTAGCTGTAAAACACTGGTGTTTTCACACTACTTTTGAGACCCTATAGGAGTTCCCATTGTGGCTCAACGGGTTAAGATCCTGACTAGTATCCGTGAGGAGGCGGGTTCAACCCCTGGCCTCACTCAGTGGGTTAAGGATCCAGCGTTGTCGTGAGCTGTGGTGTAGGTCACAGATACGGCACGAATCTGGCCTTGCTGTGGCTGTGGTGTAGGCTGGCAGCTACAGCTCTGATGCGACCCCTAGCCTGGGAACCTCCATGTGCCACGGGTGGTGCCATAAAACAAATGAAAAAAGACCCTTCAGACATTTCTTCTGTCTGCTGTATTCTCTCCTTTACAGTCGGGTTGGGGTTCTTCTGGGTCCTTCTGACTAAGCAGATGCAGATTCTACTCAAATGGTCATTTTCTAAAAGCAAAAGAGTACTGTTGGCACTTTTTTGCGACAAGACTGTAGTCGTGTATCACTGTGTGATTAAGAAACTAAAATGAGGAGTTCCCGTCGTGACTCAGTGGTTAACGAGTCCGACTAGGAACCATGAGGTTGCAAGTTCGATCCCTGGCCTTGCTCAGTGGGTTAAGGATCCGGCGTTGCCGTGAGCTGTGGTGAAGGTTGCAGACGCGGCTCGGATCCCGCGTTGCTGTGGCTGTGGCGAAGGCCGGCGGCTACAGCTCCTGTTAGACCCCTAGCCTGGGAACCTCCACATGCTGCGGGTGCGGCCCTAGATAAGGCAGAAAGACAAAAAAAAAAAAGAAAAGAAACTAAAATGAGAGCCCTTATAAGATTTCTTGTCCGTCTGTGACCTCAGTGTGGGTCAGCAGTGATGGCTGTCACTGTGACGGTTGACAGTGATGGTCCTTGTGAGCTGAGTGCAGTGAACAAAAATGATGCTTAGTCTTTGTTTTTTTATTTTATTTTATTATTTTATTTATTTTATTTTATCTTATTTTATTTTTGCTTTTTAGGGCCACACTTGCGCCATGTGGAGGTTCCCAGGCTAGGGGCTGAGTCGGAGCGGCAGCCACCGGCCTACGCCACAGCCACAGCAACGCGCAATCCGAGCCGTGTCTATGGCCTGCACCGCAGCTCACAGCAACGCCGGATCCTTAACCCACTGAGCAAGGCCAGGGAGGGAACCTGCATCCTCCTGGATCCTCTTCGGGATCGTTAACCGCTAAGCCACGAAGGGAACTCCCCTCGTGTTGTCTGTTAATAGGAGGGAAATCTCAGGCGAGCCAAGAAGGGGGACCTGAAGGTCAGCATCCATCAGATGGAGATGGAGAGGATCCGCTTCGTCCTGAGCAGCTACCTGCGGTGCCGGCTCATGAAGGTTTGCCAAGGGCTCCCTGCGGCCCATCGTAGGGAGGAGCAGGGGGGCGGGGGCCCAAGATGCTCTGCTGTATTCTCTCCTTTACAGTCGGGTTGGGGTTCTTCTGGGCCCAGCCAGCAGGGGGCCAGAGTCAAGTGGGCCAGACATTGTTCCTGGGTGTTTCCCAGTCACAGATCCAGGAGTGGTGTTAGTCTGACTGCTGCTCGATGGTGCCCCCTGGAGTGACCCCATGGCAGCATTATGGGTGGAATTTGTGTTGGCAGAACAAGGAATACTGAGGAGGGGAACTAGGTGGTTTGGGGGGGGCGGTTGTTGGGGTTTTTTTTTCTTTTTGTGTGTTTTGTTTTTATCTTGCCTGCGGCACGCAGAAATTCCCAGACCAGAGATCAAACCACAACACCACAGCAGTGCCTGTGCCAGACCTTTAACCCTCTGGCCACCAGGGAACTCCCTGGGGGAACTAGTTTTAAGAACTCTTTTGCATCTGTCATTCAGTCAGTGTCAAAATCACCACAATAATGACGTTTAACGCAACCTCTGTGGCCATCTAACTTATAAAAATGAAACTGCAAGGCATCCTTATTTTGTATGGTGTCTATTTCAATCCTGGAAAGTTCTTACTTCCTTGAAGTTTCTTCTGCTCTGGTTCCACTTCTCCTTTTAGTTATTACAAAGCAGACACGTTTGTTTCTTTAACAACGTGGGTCCGAACTGCATGTTCCACCTATAGGCAGATTTTTTTCAGTTGAATCTGTGGTCGCAGGACTTCAGATACAGAGGCCCATGGTAAAGTTATTCGCAGGCTTTGACTGCACAGGGTTGCGGGTGGGGGCGCCCCCCCCACCCCAGAGTTGTCCAGGGGTCACCTGTACCCTCTTCCATGTGCGAACGCTGCAGAGATCTGACAGCGGCTCCCCTGGCTCATCAGTCCCCTAGCTGAACATTTCGGCCTTTATTTTCTCCTCTTCTCTTCCCTGAAAAGGTTTGTCCATGTCCTTCCTAAATTATCCCACTCTCAGTGGAGCCCGGAATTCCCGCCGCCGTTTGGTCACTTTTGGGAAAGGCGGGCTGAGCACGTCCCTTATCCTGGATGTCGGACTGTTGGACCGGCACTGATGCCGCCCAGCATCACGGAGCGCTTCCGGGCTCGTCCTGCCTCGCCTTGAACCCTGACTTCTTCTGACGTTTTTAAATCATTGTCATCACCCCATCCTGTCACTGCCCTGTGTTTGCAGGGCTTGATTGAGTTTTTGGCTGTACCCGTGACATGTGGAAGTTCCCAGGCCCGGAGCCAAACCTGAGCCACTGCGGTGACAGTGCCAGACCCTTAGCCCCTTGCCCCACCAGGGCAGGATCAGAGATCCTTGATCTCGGCCCTCGGCTCCTCCTCCTCCGTCGTCCTGGCCCTGCTCGCAAGGAGTACTTCCCCCCGGAAGTGGTCACGGCCCCGTGGACTCCAGGCCAGAGTGCCCCTCCTGGTCCCTCACCACGCACCTTTCTGTGGCTTTTAGCTTTTTTCTTTTCTTTTTATGGCCACACCCGTGTCGTGCAGGAAGCTGCCGGCCTTCACCATAGCCACTGCAACACCAGATCCAAGCTGTCTGCGACCTACACCACAGCCTGTGGCAACGCCGGATCCTTAACTCACTGATGAGCGGGGCAGGGGTCAGACCCCCATCCTCACAGACACTGTGTCAGGTTCCTGATCTGCTGAGCCACAATGGGAACTCTTAGTCTTTTGGTTTGATTTTCCTTCTCATAGTTCTCAGCATTTTTCTCAAACCTCACCTCATCGTAGGCTTGCTCCTCGCTGGTTATGTTATTATAACTGATGTTACTCTTCTGCCTGCTCGTATATTCCATGCGTGTCTTCCCAGCCTGTGCATCTGCTTGATCCCACGGAAGAACGCCCTGTACGATTACATGAAAACACTGAGTGACCTCCCCTTCCCTTCCGCTGAAATTCCATTCCCAGTTGTATCTCCCGTGTTTCTTTTATTTATTTATTTATTTGTTTGTTTGTTTGTCTTTTTGCCTTATCTAGGGCCGCACCCGCGGCATATGGAGGTTCCCAGGCTAGGGGTCTAACAGGAGCTGCAGCCGCCGGCCTTCGCCACAGCCATAGCAACGCGGCATCTGAGCCACATCTGCAACCTACACCACAGCTCACGGCAACGCCGGATCCTTAACCCACTGAGTGAGGCCAGGGATCGAACCCGCAACCTCATGGTTCTTAGTCAGATTCGTTAACCACTGAGCCACAGTGGGAATTCCCCGTGTTTCTTTTATGAAAGCCTCTCATCCTCCTTAAACCACCTTCCTTTTCAGAGCCCGGTCTTTTGGCTTTTTTTTTTTTTGCTTTTTTTTATTTTTAGGGATGCACCCGCAGCATATGGAGGTTCCCAGGCTAGGGGTCGAATCAGAGCTACAGCTGCTGGCCTCCACTTCAGCCACAGCAATGCGGGAACCGAGGCGCGGCTGTGACCCACATCCCAGCTTACCACAACGCCAGATCCTTAGCCGGCTGAGCAAGGCCAGGGAACTTCATGGTTCCTAGTCGGATTAATTTCCGCTGCGTAACGACAGGAACTCCTGGAGCTCTGGTCTTTTCCTCCAAATTCTTTAGAAACGTGGCTTTTGAAAATCCAGAGGGCAGGTCTTAGGTATTAGAAAGTGTCTCAGCCACAGAGAGGGGCCATTTTTTAAGTCCCTTTCGACCCGAACCCGGACCTATTGTAGAACAGTAGTATGTGTGACCCTGGGATCAGACAGGACCTCTGGTGACGCACTTAGCAAACCCGCTGGCGGTGTGAGGTGCTGACAGATGCTTTCTATCCCCACAGATAGAGAAGTTCTTTCCTCACATCCTTGAAAAGGAGAGAACGCGCCCCGAGGGGGAGCCGTCCAGCCTTTCCCCGGAAGAGTTTGCCTTTGCCCAAGGGTGAGTAAGTAAGCAGCACGCGCGCTGGCCTCTGCGGTCCTGTCTTCAAGGCAGATCACACGGCCGCCATCGTCTGTCTCACAGCCCTGGTGGCTCCGCCAGGCCCGTTGTCACAGTGATCTTTTTTTTTTTTTCAATTTATTTACTTTTGTCTTTTTAGGGCCACATCCACTGCGTATGGAGGTTCCCAGGCTAGGGGTCAAATCGGAGCTGTAGCTGCCGGCCTTCGCCACAGCCACAGCAACGCGGGATCCGAGCCGCGTCTGCGACCTACACCACAGCTCACGGCAACGCCGGATCCCCAACTCACTGAGCGAGGCCAGGGATCGAACCCGCATCCTCATGGGTACTAGTTGGGTTCGTTAGCACTGAGCCACCGTGGAGACTCCATCGCTGCCATCTTGAACCCGTGTGTTTCAGGTACATGATGAACACAGAGACCTACCTGAAGAACGCCGCCTTAAAGCACATGCCTCCTAATTTACAGAAGGTGGACCTCCTGAGGGCAGGTGAGCACGTGCCCCTTTACAGACCCAGGGGCCACAGTTACATCCCACGAGTCTTTGGGTGTCTCCGAGAAGGATCTCTTGCTTCCCTCAAACGTGGGGAAATAAGTGTGTGGAGAGGCAGACGAGAGAGACGGGGTTCCGGATCAAAAACAAGAAGTCTTTGAGGAGTTCCCGTCGTGGCTCAGCAGTAAGGAACCCAACTAGTATCCACGAGGACGAGGGTCCGATCCCTGGCCTCACTCGGTGGGTTGAGGATCTGGCGTTGCCGTGAGGTGCTTGCCTAGGCTGGCCACTGCAGCTCCGACTCGACCCCTAGCCTGGGAACCTCCGGATGCCACGGGGGCAAGCCTAAAAAAAGTCTTTGGCAGCAGGAACAAGGGTGGCCCTCGCCCTGTGACCCCGTCTGTCCAGTCCCCTATCCTCCCACCGCCCATCCAGAAAGGCCCTCTGACCCGACTTGCACGCTGCACTCCTAGCACGTGTGGGCTTCTCCCACGGCCCTGCGCCACCCCCTCTCCCTGCGTACCCGAGGCCTCCTCGGTTGCAGCTGCGTGGGTGTCGTGCAGCCTTGTGGGGGAAGTACGCAGTTTCCCAAGGGAGCCAGATCTCCCCCTTAGATCTCGCTCTGCCCCAGGATGCTTGGACACCAGGGGTCCCTTGGTGCTTGAGGCAGCTCGACCTGGCAGCTTTTCCAGCCTCGCTCTTGTTGACCGAGCCTTTCCTTTCTGATGGCACGGTCGTTTTCTTCTGGCAGTTCCCAAACCAGACCTGGATTCGTACGTGTTTCTGAGAGTGAAGGAGCGCCAAGAAAACATACTGGTGGAGCCAGAGACAGACGAGCAGAGGTGAGTGGGTGGTGCGGAGGCTGTCCCCGCCAGGGCAGGGCCGCAGCCGAGCTCTGGGTGCATGTCCTCCCGCTTTTCCAGGGACTACATCGTCGACCTGGACGAGGGCTCCCAGCACCTGATCCGCTACAGAGCCATCGCGCCCCTGGTTGCCTCTGGAGCCGTACAGCTAATTTAAAACCAGAGGTTACTAGAGTTCCCGTTGTGGCTCAGCAGGTTAAGAACCCAGCCTAGTGTCCGGGAGGATGCCGGTTTGATCCCTGGCCTCGCTCAGTGGGTTAAGGATCCGGCGTTGCCACGAGCCACAGTGTAGGTCGCAGCTGTAGCTCGGATCCTGTGTGGCTGTGGCGTAGGCTGGTGGCTGCGGCTCAGATTTGACCGCTAGCCTGGGAACTGTCACAGGCCGCAGTTGCGGCCCTTAAAAAAAAAACCCCACAAAAACCAAAAAATAAACAAAGGTCAAAACAGAAGTAACTGACCAAGAATGAGGACACAGAACATTATGGATCACGTTTGGACACACCCCCCCAGCGCCCCTGTCACCTGCCCCCGAGGACAGTGGGTCACTGACCCACTGTGGGTCACAGTGGGGTGAGGAGAGGACCTCGGGGCAGATGCCTCACTTTGGATATGAGTTTGTCATATCCAACCTCCGCCCTTTTGGCTGGAAGCAGTGGGGCGTCCCTGTGGTGGTGGTAGGGGGTCCAGGGAGACCCCCTGTGATATTTGAACCGAGGGAGCTGAGGCCTCCCTGCCTGTGCGGCGGGGCCCAGCCTGCCCTGAGCCCCCGGAGGCGGGAGAGGTCACTTAACCCTCCCAGTGGAAGGACAGCAAATAGGTTGAACCCTCTGCCGCCCTCCCTGCCGTGTCCCTGGATCGCGGAAACTCACCTTTTGGAGCCCCTAATGTTGAACCTAGAGCCAACTTCTGTCACGCTTCCCTGAGCGTCCCGATAAGCTATTATTAGGCCCGGGTTCCGTGGCAGAAGGAGCCTGCGGGCGGTGCCCAGCGTGCAGTCGAATGAAGCGCGTCCGCCGCCCCCCAGGCCCGCCCGCAGTCCATCTGCCGGCCTCGCCGGGGCCCCGGCAGCCAGGTGGCATCTCCTTTGCGGCTCGTCACTTTCTCAGGCAAATGGACGAGCTTACACCGAGTGGGTGGCTGACCCCTGGGGGCGGGGCGTACAGGTCACGCGTCTGTCATCTTCCCCGGAAACGTGTGGGCTGCACGCCAGTCTTTTCTCGCTGCGTGGAAAGGCAGCAGGTTTTTATTTCCGTGATGCGGGCGCGTAGCGGCCTCAGCGCCACGTGGCTGTCATTGCCGAGAGAAAGCAGGGGAGGATGTATTCGTTAATAAAAGCGTTTTCTGTCTCACACGTGGCTTCGTTTCATCCAAAGTCCTCAGCCCTTCATTAAACAAATGTGCACTGAGCGTAGTGTGCCGGGCACAGTTCAAGGCTCGGGGGCTCAAACCCACAGGAAGACCGTCACCGACCCTGCCCGGGGCGGGGAAAGAGCACCTTGCAGCAGACTGGCACAGAGCGACTAGATCAGGTGCTCTGAGAGGTTCTCACCAATTTTAGGGAATCTCTGAATTAGGCTGAGATCTGAAAAATGAGAAGGGGCCAGGCACACAGAGCTCAAAAGGAAAGGCTTTCTAGACCCCCCCCAAAAAAAAGTTTATGCAAAGGCCCCGAGGGAGAAGTGAGTTTTGCCTGCAGTCAATGTGGCAGGAACACAGTGGGCACGTCTGAGAGGCAGGCTGTCCCCAGATCCCTTCCGGGTCTGTGATGCTTTGACCGGAGATCGGGGAGACTCAGATGCCAGAAGATGACAAAGTCGATGATCTTTTATACAAATGAAGGTCGTGGGCTACAGTCTTAACTCAGACCAAAGGCCAGCCCACTTGTAAGGGGGTCCTTCCTGCAAACAGTCAAGCTGATGCTGTCACTTAGCAAACCAAGTCAGAGGAGACATAGGCCCTTTTCCATTAGTTTATTATCATGACTTGTTCTGGGAATTAGATTGCAGCCATGTCCAAATCATCTTGCTGGTGCCAGTATTATTAATATGGAGTTATTTATACCTTACCCAATTCCCCAAAGAGTTTTGGTGGGGTTTCTTACTTGTTTTTTGGGCCATGCCATGGCAGGCAGAAGTTCCTGGGCCAGGGATCGAACCCGTGCCCCAGCAGTGACCTGAGCCACACCAGTGACAACGGTGTATCCTTAACTGCTAGGCCGCCACGGAATTCCATTGTGGGGTTTTAATAAGGATAAAATTTACCTTCCTTTTCTGTAAGCAATGAATAGCTCCAGAAGCTTTTGAAGAGAGGCAATAATGTGGTTAGAATTATACTTGAGGAAAATTATAGCTTCAGAGATAACAGAGGCAGTAATTGGAAATTTTCAAAAATTTACTTTTGAGAAGTTCCCTGGTAGCACAGCAGGTTAAGGACCTGGCATTGTCACTGCTGTGGCTCAGGTTACGGCTGTGAACCTGGGTTCCAACCTGGCCTGAGAACTTCCGCATGCTATAGGAGTAGCCAAA
Organism: Catagonus wagneri; assembly: GCA_004024745.2. Taxonomy (NCBI): domain Eukaryota; kingdom Metazoa; phylum Chordata; class Mammalia; order Artiodactyla; family Tayassuidae; genus Catagonus; species Catagonus wagneri. Next base: position 3,771,465 of record PVHT021183523.1, on the reverse strand, counting down.
AAAAAAAATGCATTGGAGCTGGGAACAACTCTGGGTCCCAAGCAGTATTCCACTTGAGGCTTAAAACAGTCTCTCATATACAAAGCTTAGAACCCAAGAAAATCATTTACTTTCAAACTTTTTAGTCCCAGCTGTTAAGACAATTTTCTTCCGAGCCAAACAATCTCCTATTTTCAGATTTACTTAGGAAGATTTCTTAGGATTCACTGTAAATTCCTCGGAGGCAGAAATGATCACTTGTTTCTGTCCTAGTGTCACAGAACCCAACAGAACTGGACAAAAAGTCAGGCCTGGGTCACTGTGCACTGAGCTGATATTATTTATCTTTGTCTCAACAAGCTGGGAGAATCCTGGCATCTGATTTGCACAGGGCAGAAAATACTCCCACATTCAGGGGAAAATGCCAGTTTCCGCTGTGGTACAGGGGGTTAAGGAGCTGGTGTTACTGCAGCAGCCGTGTAGGTCAAAACTGCATCTGGGATTCTGCCCCACTGGCCCAGGAAGTTCAATATGCTTCACATCCAGCCATATGAAAAGAAGAATGAAGATGAAATACACCACCTCCTCCAAGGTAGCTGAGTGCAGAGTTCCCTGGTGTCTCGGCAGGTTAAGAACCAGACGTCACTGCGGTGGCTCAGGTTCCATGCCCGGCTGGGAACTTCTGCATGCCGTGGGCATGGCCGAAAAACCCAAAGTAATGTGAATGGTAGTGGTTACTGCCTCAAGGAGCCTTTTTGGAAGACTTGAATATACTCCGGTGAAGCTCTCATTGCTCAAAACACTTTTGGATCTTTTTTTTTTTTTAGGGCCACACCCACAACATATGGAAGTTCCCAGGCTGGGGGTCGAATTGGAGTTGTAGCTGCCAGCCTATGCCACAGCCACAGCAACTCTGGATCCAAGCCGCATCTGCGACCTACACCACAGCTCATGGCAACACCGGACCCTTGACCTGCTGAGCTGGGCCAGGGATTGAACCCGCGTCCTCATGGATTCTAGTCAGATTCATTACCACTGAGCCACAACGCCAACTCCTCAAAATAATTCTTGTGAGAATTTCTTCAGAGAAAAAAATGGAAATTAGAACCTACTTAGAAATAAATGGCAGTGAGAGTACTATGTATAAAAATGTGCAGGTTTTCTAGAATCCCTGCTGTGGCACAGTGGGTCAGTGACCAGACCGTCTCTGTGGAGGCGCTGGTTTGATTCCCAGCCCGATGTAGTGGGTTAGGATGTGGTGTTGCCACAGCCGTGGTGCAGGTTGTAGCTGCAGCCCAGATTTGATCACTGGCCTGGGAACTTCCACATGCCGCGGGGCATCTAAGAAAGAAAAAGGTACAGGTTTTCTTTGTGGAAAATTTACACTGTCTTAAGAGTGTTAGGCCATTCTTGGAAAACACAAAAGACTGAAAATAAAGGAAATAAAGTATTCCACTGAAGAAAGGAGAAACAGAAAAAAATAGAAAAATAAAAGAGGAAATCATAAAATGAAAAGAAGAAACAACTAGACAAAAAGAAAATCATTGCCTAAAAAGCTGAAGAGGAAAACTTCAAGTCTGATCATGAAAAAAAATAGAAAACACAAATAGAGAATATTAGGAAGAATAGAAGGATTGCAGAGAACATGGAACCTATTAAAAATTCAGAAAACACGATGCCTAACTTCGTATCATTAAAGTTTAGAGGAAGTGGCTGATTTTCTCAGAAAATACAAATGATCAAAACTGACTCAAGAAGAAGTAACATCACCTTGGTCGGTCAAATATTTCCAGATACATTTTCTTAGTCTTTTCATTGGTGATTTGTTATGGTGTCCTTAGCCATACAGAATTTCTCCCGCCACCAAATTATACAAATATTCTATAAATCTTTCTTATACTTTATATTTTTAAAATTAAACTCGAGTTATCTTTGGTGTGAGGTAGGGGTCTACCTTTATTTTCTTCTAGCTAGGGAGCCCACTTTGCCAATGTCGTTTATTAACCTAAGAGCTACTACTACTTAATTTGAAAATATACAAAAGTTTGGAAAAATATGGCAAAAGTTTGGACTATGCATTTCATTGAGAAGGAAATGGAAATGGCCAATAAATACAGGAAAAAATATTACCTACTCTTCTTTGTTTTGGCTGCTCCAAGGCATATGGAGTTCCCAGACCAGGGATCAGATCCAAGTTGCAGTTGCAACCTAAGCCACAGCTGTGTCAATGTGTCACCCTTAACCCACTGCGCTGGGCCGGGGATTGAACCTGTGTCCCAGTGCTCTCAAAATGCCGCCAATCCCATTACCCCACAGCAGGAATTCCCTACCTACCATTTTTCCTCAGCGAGCGAGTTAAATACTCCACGTTATCCCTTCTGTGACATGAGTGCGATACCTGGTCCAGGAATTTCTGCACGCTGTGGGTGTGGCCAAACTTTTTTTTTAAATAAATAAAAATATAATCAAAACAATTATGAGCTACTGTTTTCCAGCTGTCATATTGGCAAGCTTTTTTTTTTTTTTTGTCTTGTTTTGCCTTTTCGTAGGGCCGCACTCGCGGCATATGGAGGTTCCCAGGCTAGGGTTCCAACAGGAGCTGTAGCCGCTGGCCTTTGCTAGAGCCACAGCAACGCAGGATCCGAGCCACGTCTGCAACCTACACCACAGCTTGTGACAACGCCGGATCCTTAACCCACTGAGCAAGGCCTGGGATCGAACCAGCAACCGCATGGTTCCTAGTCAGATTCGTTAACCACTGAGCCACGACGGCTCAGTGAGTTTGATCATTTGGGGGAGTTCCCTGGTGTCTCAGTCCAGCGTTGTTACTGTTGTGACGTGGGTTCAATCCCTGGCCTGAAACTTCAGGGCGCCTCATGTCTGGCCCAAAAAAATAAGTAAATAAAGTTTGGTCATTTTTAATGATGGTGAATATATGGGTAAAGGGCGATTCTTAAGTGTTGTGGGTGAAATTATAAATTTATGCAAGCTTTCTGGAGGCAGTTTGGCCGTACTTAGAATTTTAAATGTGTGCCTTTGAACTAACAAACCTCATTCTAAATAGCTGTAGTGGAGAAATTCTACAGAAGGTATGTATATAATAATGCTGGTTAGGGAGTTTCCATTGTAGCTCAGCAGGTTAAGAGCCTGACTAGTGTCCATGAGGATGTGGGTTCGATCCCTGGCCCCTCTCAGTGGGTTAAGAATCTGGTGTTGCCATGAGCTGTGGTGCAGGTCACACACATGGCTTGGATTCAACCCCTAGCCCGGGAATTTCCATATGCAGCAGGTTCGGCCCTAAAAAAAAAAAATGCTGGTTTGGCTTTTTTTTTTAAGTTACTGCTGTTGTCAATTTATTTTATTTTATTATTACTCAATGAATTTTATTACATTTATAGTTTTACAATGATCATCACAACCAAATTTTATAGCATTTCCATCTCAAACCGCCAGTGCATCCCCCACCCCGCAACCTGTCTCATTTGGAAACCCTAAGTTTTTCAAAGTCTGTGAGTCAGTATCTGTTCTGCAAAGAAGTTCACTGTGTCCTTTTTTTAGATTCCACATGTAAATGACAGCATTTGATGTTGGTGTTTCACTGACCGACTTCACTTAGCATAATGCTGTTATTTCTTTCCTTTTAATGTCTGGGTAATAGTCCATTGTGTATATGTACCACATCTTCTTCATCCACTCCTCTGTTGATGGACAATTTAGGCTGTTTCCAGGTCTTGGCTATTGCGTAGAGTGCTGCAATGAACACTGGAGTACATGTATCTTTTCAAGTCATGGTTTTCTCTGGATAGATGCTGGATCAAATGGTAATTCCATTTTTAGTTTTCTGAGGAATCTCCGTACTCTTTTCCACAGTAGTTGCACCAATTCACATTCCCACCAACAGTGTAATGGGGTTCCCTTTTTTCCACACCCTCCCCAGCATTTATTGTTTTAGACTTCGGTGACAGCCATTCAGGCCAGTGTAAGGTGGTACCTCACAGTGGTTTTGATTTGCATTTCTCTAATAGCTAGTGATGTGGAACATCTTTTCATGTGTTTTTGGCCATCTGTATATCTTCTTTGGAGAATTATCTGTTTATATCTATTTTTTGATGGGATTGTTTGTTTTTTGGATATTAAGCCGCAGAAGGTGTTTATAAATTTTGGAGATTAATCCCTTGTCGGTCGCTTCATTTGCAAATATTTTCTCTCATTCTGTGGGTTGTCTTTTCGTTTTGTTTAGGTTTTCCTTTGCTGTGCAGAAACTTTGAAGTTTAATTAAGTCCCATTTGTTTACTTTTGTTTTTATTGTCATAGGATGTGGATGGTTTGACTGTTTTATTAGCCAAAATAATTGAGAATCCCTTAAATGTCTGTAGTAGAGTATGGTGGATCCATATGATGGAATCCACGGGCCATGGTGAAAAATGGGCTCATTTATAATATATTGATATGAAGAGATGTTCTCTATATATTAAGTGAATAATGCACATTTGCCTGTATCTACTCTGAGGCCGTTTTTATAAGAATAACATCTCTGAATCACTTCATAATGAAAAACTTTACCTCCTTGCTGTTTTTTTCCCCAATAAACTTTTGATGACTGAAGTAAAATGTACATGCAGAAAGCAACGCAAAGAGCAGACCTGACTTACCACCACCCAGGTCAAAAAACGAATCTAGGTATCTGGAGCTTGAGAGAAAGATCCACGCTAAAAATGGAGACTTGGGAGTTAGCATAGGAAAATCACGGAATCGAGTCCAAGTCGGATAAAGACATCCAAAGGCAAAGCCTAGAGTGAAAATGTGAGGGCTGAGGACTCGGGGTGCATTAAAGCTTATGCGACAGTTTCCTGGCGGTCTAGTGTTAGGGTTCCGTGTTCTGTCCCTGGTCTGGGAACTGAGATCCCACGTCAAACCGTTGCATGCCACGGCCAAAAAAAAAAAAGAAGGTTTGCGGGGTAGGGACAGTGTACCGGGTCTGCAAAGGAGACTGAGAAGGATACCCAAGGTAAGAGCCCCAGGGACGGCTCTCACACCGGAGCCAGTCTGATCCTGTCCAGCGCAAGCTCAGAGCCCAGCAGGGCGGCCTGTCCCAGTACACGTGCTGTACCTTGCGGCTCTGGCCACCACGGACTGAACAGAGGTCATTGCTCAGGGCTCTGTGTGAGCTCTCAGTATTGGTCATGAGTGCCACACCCATGACCCTCCTCTCTTGGGAACACACGCACGCAGTGCAGAGTGGTAAATTAACACAGAATCCAGAACCTAGTCTAAAGAAGACAGGAACAGAAGTGTGCCTGGGGGGGGAGTTCCCTTCGTGGCTCAGTGGTTAACGAATCCGACTAAGACCATGAGGTTGCAGGTTCGATCCCTGGCCTTGCTCAGTGGGTTAAGGATCCGGCGTTGCCGTGAGCTGTGGTGTAGGCTGCAGACGCGGCTCGGATCCCGCGTTGCTGTGGCTGTGGCAGAGGCCGGCGGCTACAGCTCCTGTTAGACCCCTAGCCTGGGAACCTCCATATGCTGCGGGTGCGGCTCTAGATAAAGGCAAAAAGAAAAAAAAAAAATGTGCCTGGGAAGAAACCGTAGGGGAGAAAAGAAGCCAGAAGTGGGTAGCTTGTAGCAGCAAGACTGATTTGGCTACAGAAGCAGAGGATACAGCGGGAACCCTGGGAACTTCTCATTCTTGGAAGCCTGTTTCATGCCTGTTTCACAGCTGACAAGGGGTTCGATCTCACCACCGTCCTTCTCCTGCCTGCCTGGTCGGAGACTGCGTGCTGCCGCCTGGAGCACAGCGAGTCACACTTCTTGTCACATCCTTTTCATTTCCGCAATCAAGAGTTTAGGACCTGAAAGACTCTTCTGAAGGCCTCAGTGGGGCTGGCCCTCTGGGGGTCAGGAGCATATAAAGAGTTGCTGCTGGGGGAACCTGGTCTCAGACAAGAGGAGCGACACCGATGCTGCCCGGACCTGAGTGGGCTAAACGCTTCTGCGTCCAGAAGCTGGGGGCTCCCCGGGCGCCCCGCGCTCTGCCACTTCCTGCCGGCGCTTCTTTGTGTCCAATTTCATCCGAGGCGTGTGGGCAGAGGAGGCAGTGATGGGGTGAGTGGGAGAGTGGAAGCAGACAGGCGGGCTGCAGCCCAGAAAGCCTGGCCCTTCTGCCCAGTCATCAGAAGGCCCTCCTCCTTTTGTCAAAGGTCCGGGTCCTGCGCCGTCGCCCGCGCGCCGCTCCATGCACCTGTGCCCTGGCCCGGAGCATCCCGGCAGCAGCAACGGTGGGCCGGCGGAGGGGAGCTGCAGCCCCAACCATGCTTCCGGGGCTGCCTGGCATCTTCTCGGAACCCGGGAGACCCAGGAAGCAGGTGGTGTTCGCAGACACCAAGGGACTCTTACTGACGTGGGTGCACAGGTTTGAGGATGCCATGGGCGGAGACTCAGAGGACAACATGTGCTGCAGGTCCAGCTGCGCGTGCGCTGCACGGTCTGGGTGGCAGAAGCCAAGTCCCTCCGCTCCCGGCTTCCCCCGCCCGGGGCAGGACCCGCGGGTACCCCGAGGCACCTGCAGACCCTGCGTGAGCTCCGAGCAGTGCGCGGGGTCAGGGGCCTCCTGCGAAGCGCGGCGCGGGGGCGCGGGCTGAGCTCCCAGGAAGCGCTGAATATGCGTGTCGCCTTGGATGCCTGGGGCTCCGTCCTTGAAACACCGGGTGTCACCCTCCCGATCCTGGCGGAAAGCACAGCTTCGCCCTCCGCGCGGTGTTGCCTTGAGGTACCCCGGCCCACCAGGCGCCACCGAGTTCTGCTTCTCCTTAGAATGGATTTGGCGGCTTTCGAGAGGGCAATGATCACGGTCGAAGCCATGGCTCAGAGTCCAGTTCACGACACTGCTAATCAAAATGAAACAGAATTCAGCTCTCCCACAGGAAGGAGAGCCCTTGGTGGGACACTTTTTCTACTCGAAGCTTGACTCACTGTCCCAGGATGTCCGCCTTTCCTCGCTGGGCCCTGGAGCCCATCTCAGACTCTTCCAGCTCCTGCGTCTCTCTGGGGAGACGGGATCGACGCAACCCCTAGCCCTCCAGACAGCCTCGCGTTCTCCTTGCACTTGGGCAACTCACTTCCGGACCAAAGGGACGCGATTTCCTTTAAGAAGTAGCTTGGAATCTCCACCCGCCTCCGGTAAAGGTCTTCCACCCTCTGCGGGGCCGCCCGCCTTTGGAGTGCAGAAACAAGAACTGTGCAAACCATGCTTTGCAATGTAAATAAAGTTTTTATATATGATGATTCGAAAGGTCTGGAAGCCAGTGTCTGTAAGGATGGCGTGGGTAGGCAGGAGGGGGGGTGTCTTTTACTTCCCCCTCCATTTAGAAAGGGCTTGTTTAATAACTTGAAATGGTCTTGCTTCGCCAACTTTTGCCCCAAAGAAATATTTGCCAAAGCCTTTTCACGCTGTAAACACCAGACCTTTCCCTCTTTAGCAGGTAAGACTCGGGAAACTGTCTACCTTAACATAGGGGTATGTTTCTTTTTTGGCTGCACCCACTGGCATGTGGAAGTTCTGGGGGCCAGGGACGGAATCCCAGCAGCAGCTGCGACCTAAGCCCCAGCTGCAGCTACGCCTGTTCCTTAAGGCTTGGCCAGGCTCGAAACAGCACCTCCACAGAGGCAAGGAGGGTCATTAACCCACTGCACCACAGTGGGAACTCCAAAATAGGTGTATATATATATATTTTTTTTAATTAACGGTTTAGGGAGTTTGCATTGTGGTGCAGCGGAAATGGAACCTGACTAGTATCCATGAAGACGTGGGTTCGATCCCTGGCCTCACTCAGTGGGTTAAGGATCTGACTTTGCAGCGAGCTGTGGTGTAGGTCTCAGATGTGGCTCTGATCCTGCTTTGCTGTGGGAAGGCCGGCAGCTGTAGCTCCAATTCAATTCCACCCCTAGCCCCTGGGAACTTCCATATGCTGCAGATATATATATATATATATATGGTCGAGTGTAAGTTTTTAGCATAATTTACTAAGGTCCAGAAGAGTGATCTTTGCTCCCACCACCATCCACACTTTCCCGCTTATATTTATCACGTGCTGAAACTGCTTATTGAGGAGTTCCTGTCGTGGCTCAGTGACTAACGAATCTGACTCGCATCCATGAGGATGCAGGCTCTATCTCTGGCCTCGCTCAGTGCGTTAAGGATCCGGCGTTGCCGTGAGCTGTGGTGTAGGTCACAGACACGGCTTGGATCCTGTGTTGCTGTGGCTATGGTGTAGGCCGGCGGCTACAGCTCCGATTTGACCCCTAGCCTGGGAACCTCCATATGCTGAGGGTGAAGCCCTAAAAAAAGCAAAAAGAAAAGGAAAGAAACTGCTTATTGACCTGTCACCTCTGTAAAATAATATTACCTACCACCCAGTTCTACAAGAATCAAGTCATCAGTCGCTGAAACCTACAGCACATCCTGAAAGGAATTCAGGGCAAAGATCAGGATGAGGCACTTCGTGGGAAAACAGGCAAAATGGGACCTTAGACAGTGAGAACTATTTCAGGAGGCATTTTTTATGAACCTGGATTCTTCTTAGAAAAGCACTAAAATCATTATCTGAGATATTTGTTCCTTGTGGCCAAAATCACATGTAAACTGACCTTATCCCTTGAGAGCAGTTCCTCAGAGTGATCTGAGAGGTTGCACTGGGCTATGGTCCTCAGTAAGTTCCCCCAGTGAAACTGAAATTCACAGCTCTCGTATCAGGGGATTTTATTTCCGTCAACACCTCCCTCAGGTCTGGGAAGGCTGCGACAGGACTGCCACATACACTGTTGGCCCCCAGAGCGGCCACCCCGAGATGCTGAGAACGTGTGGGCTGGAATAATACATCCGAGTGTTGGCGCCTAGTATGTTTCAGCTTCAATTTACAGTGTTCGGAGATCTTTAGTCTTTGGAAGATTCTAACCTCTTTTTTGAGGTTGTTCATTCTCTCAGATTGTTTTTCATAGATGACAATTTTTTTCTTTCTTTTTTTTAGGGCCGAACCCATGGCATACAGAAGTCCCCAGGCTAGGGGTCAAATTGGAGCTGCAGCTGCTGGCCTACGCCACTGCCACAGCAATGTAGGATCTGAGCCGCATCTGAGATATATGCTGCAGCTTGTGGCAAAGCCAGACCCTTAACCCACTGAGCGAGGCCAGGGATTGAACCCACATCCTAATAGATACTAGTCAGGTTCTCAACCTGCTGAGCCACCATGGGAACTCTGGATGACAATTTTTATTTATTTTCATTTTATTTTTTTGGCCACAACTGCGGCACATGGAAGTTCCAGGGCTCGAGATCAAGTCTGAGCCATAGCTGCAACTTACGCCAGATCCTTTACCCACTGCACCACAGCGGGAACTCCCATGAAAGACAATTTTTAAATGAAAGTTTTAAAAAATTATCTGGGAGTTCCCATTGTGGCTCAGCAGGGTTCTCAAACCGAGGATGCAGGTTTAATCCCTGGCCTCGCTCAGTGGGTTAAGGATCGGCATTGCTGAGAGCTGTGGTATAGGTCACAGATGTGGCTCAGACCTGGTGTTGCTGCGGCCGTGGTGTAGGCCAGCAGCTGTAGCTCCAATTCAACCCATAGCTCTGGGAACTTCATATGCCGCAGGTACAGCCCTAAAAAGAAAAATAATAAAACAGAAATGTTTATCTCTCTGATCTTGACTCTTTGGGCTACAGCTGTTTGTGCCAGTGGCAGGCTATGTTAGTGCAGGTACGGTGGTTGAACACGCAATGTTCTATTTCTTTTTCTCCGTAAAGGGCCTGCCCCAGGCAATTCACTCAGTAAAACAACCAGGTGGTTCACAGGGGACTTCCAGGGAAGGGTGTGAACAAGCTGCAGCTTCCTCATCTGGAAATGGATGCTATCGTGACCGCCCCCCTTTCTTCCAGGTCCCTATGTCCGGTCTCTAGTCCTGATTCCATTAAGGGATAATGGTGAGTAGGGTGGGCGGCACTCACAGGGAATATGGCCAGGCCTGGCGGTTTCTCTCTGACATTAAAGCTGATAAGAGTTGTCCATGAAAAAATGAATCACTAGGAGTTCCTGTTGTGGCTCAGTGGTTAACGAACCCAACTAGGAACCATGAGGTTGCGGGTTCGATCCCTGGCCTTGCTCAGTGGGTTAAGGATCCGGCATTGCCGTGAGCTGTGGTGTAGGCTGCAGACGCGGCTCGGATCCCGCGTTGCTGTGGCTGTGGCGAAGGCCGGCAGCTACAGCTCCTGTTAGACCCCTAGCCTGGGAACCTCCATATGCCGCGGGTGCGGGCCTAGAAAAAGACAAAAAAAAAGACAAAAACAACAACAACAAAAACGAATCATTAGCCAATCTAAGAAGGAAATGGACTTTTTTTTTTTTGACTTTAGGGCCACACCTGTGGCATACGGAAGTCCCCAGGCTAGGGGTTGAATGGGAGCTGCAGTTGCCAGCCTACGCCACAGCCACAACAGTTCAGGATCCGAGCCAAGACAGTGACTTACTCCGTAGCTCACGACAACATCAGATCCTTAACCCATTGATCGAGGCCAGGGCTGGAACCTGAATCCTCGTAGATACTAGTTGGGTTCGTTACCACTGAGCCACCACGGCAACTTCAGAAATGGACAATTTGATTTGTGCCAATGTGAGGATTCTAACTCAGGAGACGGCCTTTTAGGAGGTTCTGAGAGCTGTTCTGGAAAGATAAAGGAGGAGGTGAGTATATATGTGATTTGGGCGGATGGTTTGTGCAATCAAGCATGCATCTTGGCAGGAGCTCACTGCTGTTCTCGAGGAACAGATACCTTAGTTAATGGTGTTAGTGCTTTTCTAAGGACAGGAAGATGCAAGAAACTGGATTCATAACATTTTCTCCTGAAAATATTGTATGGTTCTGCCAGTTTTCCTAGAGCACAAAAAGCTTCATCCCAACCTTCGTCCAGAATTCTTTGCAGGGTCAGCGACTGTAGGGGCTGACGACCTGATCCTTGTAGAACTGGATGCTGCGCAACATTCTTTTTAAATATTTTCTTTTTTTTTTTTTCTTTTTTGGCGGCTCTGCAGCATTGGGAGTTCCAGGGCCAGGGACCAGATCCAAGCTGCAGTTTCGAAACTTGAGGCAGCCAGGGCGACACCAGATCCTTTAATCCACTGTGCCAGGCCGGGGATCAAACCTGCGTCCCGGCGCTGCAGACGCCACCCATCCCATTGCGCCACAGAGGGAACTCCAACATTCTTTACTTATAATCCCCTCCCTTTTGGCCCTAATTTTGACCAAAATTTGGAAGGCATTCACGACCAATTTGTTCTACAGTGCTAGGAATGCTCATTCCTAGGTTAGGCACACATTTGGTAATGCAAGAAACAATAATCTTGTAAAATAGCTAGAAAATAAGAAATATAGATGGTAGCATTAATAAGGTCACACATTAAGTATTTAAGCTAAGAACTTCCATTAAGTGTGGCCCAGTATCTCCCCAGGTTGTCCGACCCAGTCTGTTCTATACCGGTCTTCATCTTTAAAGGAAATAATATGTTGGCCTTGTCCATGAGTTCACGAGACATCTGCACGCTGCACGTACAAGGTGAATGGTGGGTCTTTGTGACCCCCTTACATGGACTGAATAAGGAATGCTATCTTGTAAGGAGTTACAAGCCTGATGCCAGAAGAAAACAAACTGATCTTTATGGTTAAGCATGAAACTTGGGGTTTCTGAAATATCCTTGATGAGCCTCTGAAAAAATACAGCTCAGGTCAGGGCCCACCACTGGGGAGAATAAGTTTGGAAGACCACATAGGTCAGGCCTCACAATTATGGGGGCCTGGAAACTACAGATTTTTGATGTTATCTCCAGTGTGGTTACAGGTGCAACCACAGCCATAGCAAACGGGGTTGATAAAGGATGCAGCTTGTGCTCATCTTTGAATTTCACAAGCCTATAGTATATTTTGAAATAATATTGGGTATTTTAATAAAGCTTCTTCTTATAAATAGCACAGCTGCGTTTATTGCCTTTACATTTAAAATTGTTAATTTGGAAATACGCACACGTACTATATGTCACAACTGTAATCCTGTAATTCTGTTTTTTTTTTTCCTTTTCTTTTAAGGGCCGCACCTCTGGCATATGGAAGTTCTCAGACTAGGAGTCAAGTCAGAGCTGCAGCTGCCGGCCTATCCCACAGCCACAGCAATGCCAGATGCAAGTCACATCTTTGACCTATGCTGCAGCTTGCAGCAACGCCAGATCCTTAACCCACTGAGTGAGGCCAGGAATCGAACCCTCATCCTCACGGATACTATGTCGGCATCTTAACCCACTGAGCCACAATGGGAACTCCCTGTTTGTTTTTTATAATGATAATCTCAAAAGAAAAAAAAAAGAAAGTGGCCCAGGACTCCTTTGACCTCTGAAGAGTCCAGATAACATAAACTGGTCTAATATATAACAACTTTTCCTATCTGGGCAATATTTCCATTCACTGAGCTCTGATACTTTTGCTGTTAAGAATCCCTTTGACTATTTTTTTCCATATGCCCTAGGTATTGTCTACCATAGTTCATGCATTAAGCACTTATTCATTTCATGGTTTTATTAACCACATATACTATTTGTCAAGTTTCTGGTAGTTACATCGTGTAGTTTTTAGTCATTCAACACTGATCGAGCAGCAGCTATTTGCCAGACATTATGTTAAGTATTAGGGATAAAAAGACGAATTTTAAAAATTCACAGTCCAATGAGGGAAGCCAGACGTATAGATAATAAAAATAATATTAGAGGTCCCCAGAGAGTGTTCGGGACACAGGAAGGAGCCCCAGGGAGAAATCAGAGAACCACACTTCCTGTTGCAGTTGACCCTTACTGTGAGTCCTAAAAAGGTGAGCCAGAAACTGCATTTTAGTTAGCTTCAGTGGCCTTATTTACATATATGATTTCCACTAGACCTCTTGAATTATTATGAAAACAACTGAACAGGAAGGAAAAGGTTTAAGCTTTTTTTTTATTATTATTATTATTATTTTTTTTTTTTGCCTTTTGTCATTTTACGGCCGCACCGCGGCATGTGGAAGTTCCCAGGCTAGGGGTCTAATCGGAGCTGTGGCCACTGGCCTGCGCCGCAGCCACAGCAACGCAGGATCCGAGCCACGTCTGCAACCTACACCACAGCTCACGGCAACGCCGGATCGTTAACCCACTGAGCAAGGCCAGGGATCGAACCCGCAACCTCATGGTTCCTAGTCGGGTTCGTTAACCACTGCGCCACGATGGGAACTCCTAAGCTTTTTTTTTAAAGGAGAACCAGTTTTAGGACAGGTGATATAGCTTGGGTTAGGTGTTTGAAGTCTTATTAAGACGTGCAAACTCCAGCAGGCAGCAACTCCACTTTATAGCAGAGAGGTCGGTTCCAAGTTGCAGCTGAGAGGGGATACGCAGATCGCCTACACCAACCCCCGACCTCCTTGGCTTCACTAGTTGGCAAATGAGAGTCTAAGATGATGGTGACGTTGATGGCAGGTAACATTTTTTTGAGCGTGCCGGGGCGCAAGCCAAGTTCTTTACATACCTACCTTTTATCTCACTACATACTCACAGCAGCGCCAAGATGACAAGGCCATTTAGTGACTCAAGCCTCCTCTTCTCGCTAGAATGGGCCGACCTCACCTTCTCCGGAACCTAAAGTTTTTCTTGGGGTAAGCAGCCAGTATTCGGACCCTGGCGCACCTTAGAAGCGTGGAGACCCCTCTTTAGTCTCCGGGGCATACGCCAGGCGTGGAGCAAGCGACCAGGAGGCAGGGCCCACAGCACGGGTCTCTGCAGCAGCTGGCCCTGCGGGGGCGGCGGTCCTTGTCCGCCAGGTGGCGGCTTGGCAGGTCCCGGGCGCACCCTCCTGGCGCAATTGACTCGGCGCCCGGCCTTCCGGGCGCCCCGCCCATCAACGCCCCTTCCCCGGCATCACCCTCCGGCGCCCCGCCTCCCCGCGCCCCGTGTCACCGCCCACTCGCCTATCCAGCCCACCGCTTGGCGCCCCGTCTGCTCGTCTCCCGCCGTCCCGCCCCCCGAGGCCCCGCCTCTCGGGGCTCCGCCCAGTCAGGCCGCCGCGCGCCGGCGCGTGGGTGCCGGGCGTGAGGTTGGACAGCGGGAGGGCGGGGATGGGACGCGGGGGTCACGTCAAAGCGGCGTAGACAAAGGGAGGGCGCGCGCACGTCCTTACGCACGCCTCGGCCGGCGGCTGCAGCGAGGGCGGGAGGGACGGTCCGCGGAGAGGTTTGGCGCCCCGGAGTCTCGCGGTCGGTGAGTACGGTCCGGTCGGCCCCTTCCTGAAGGTCTCTGGCCCCGGGGGAGCGGGAAGCAGGGCTGCGGTTCGGACCCGGCGCCTCGCGGGGGCTGCGGTCGGGAGACCCCCTCCTGCCGCCGATTGGGCGTCGGGAGGCACCATTGCGGCTGCCGGGGGTTCCGGTGCCAGAACGTGCCGCCCCCTGCCCGCGGTGGAGCGACCCGCCAGCCGGCGCCCGCCCTCCGCCCCGCGCTCGGTTCCCGCTCCCCTCGTGGCCTCCCGAGTCCCGGCCGCGCGACCCGCCCTCCGAGCGGCCTGGAGCGTCAGAGATCGCGAGCCAGCACCTTCACCGGGAATCGCCTGGCGGCTTAGGTTTCCCGGGCTGTACGTTTTCCTCCCTTGTTCTCCAAAGGAGCCCCATTTTGCTTTCTTTGGCATTCTTAATTCTCCAAATCCCTCGCCTTTCCTTGTGGGTTTCACGCCCTGCTAAGCATCCTTTCACGGGAGGGTCTTGTTTAGTCCCTCGCTTTCCGTGTCGCCGAGGGCTTTAACTCTGGCCGTTGAAAACTTGGGGAAAATGCACCTTATGAAACATTTTCTGTAATTCGGTGGCGGTAAGTTCCATACTGCACTAGATAGCACGCCTCACCGCCCTGGGTCTTCTCACTGATAACTTGCTTGAGACCAGTTAAAGAATTTACTTTCTGGTGCCTTTTCCTTAATTTGGGCGGCACTTGGAGTACCTCTGCTTAGTTTCAAGTCTTGGAGATTCTATGTCGGGCCAGGGGGTGCGCTGTGAAAAGCCGTTATCATGCCACAGACTGTAGAAAAGAGCTTTGTATTAACGCCACTTGGATATTCTTGTCTCACTGAGACAATGATTTTTTATTCCACCTTGTTATTACGGAGAATTTCAGACATGGGAGAGTAGAGAGAATAGTGAGCCAGCGAGGACCCATCACGCAGCCTCGAGAACTCCCCTGTGACTGAGGCTGCCCCCTTCACGCCCTCATCCATCCCCGTTTCTCCTAAACTCTGAGATAAGCTTGAGATTCGAAACAAAAAAATTTTACCATGGAGTAATATTCATAATGTGCTTTTAGTGGCATGTGGTTTACTATCCTGAATCCTTTGACTCAGAAGCACGGCATAGCTTTGGAAAAGGACCAGAAAAGTGCATCTAAAACGATAAAGTTGCTGGAGGGCAGTTTAAAACAAAAGGTATGAATGAGAACTTGCAGATTCTCTTCTCTAAGAGGTTCAGTGATTTGTCCGGAGCTACAGGGAGTATGAGGGCGACCTGAGGCAGGAAAGGACTTTTTCAGGGCCCCATGTGGCCTGTCTCCTGTTTCCTTCAGACACGAGGAATGTGTGGAAGGGCTGTGACTGAAAAGTCTTACCATGGGGGGGGGATACGAAGCTTTCCGCCAAATTCTGGGATAAGAAAACTTAGGGGGTAGACCTTCAGTTATTTCTTAAGCTACATTTGGGACAAAATGAGGCATTCTCGTTGTAGCTTTCGGGAAACTTAGGAAGATGGTGATGGCAGAAGTGAGATACCAAACAGAATCAGAACAAGCTTTAAGAAGCTCCTGTTGTGGCTCAGTGGGTTAAGAACCCGACTTGTATCCATGAGGATGCAGGTTCTATCCCTGGCCTCGCTCAGTGGGTTAAGGATCCCGCATGGCTGTGGTCTAGCCTGGGAACTTGCATGTGCCGCAGGAGTGGCCCTAAAAAACAAAACAAAAACAAGCTTTAAAAGATTTAGGTAACATGTGTAGCTATTTAATGAAGAGTGACTGAGGGAGACTGCAGTAATTTCAGGAGGTGGAGCCCTGATAGTATTTTGTAGCAGAGAGAACAGCAGAACCTTCCATAAAACATCCTTCCAGGGCTGGATGTATCACGGGTTCCGCTTTCTTTTTTTTTTTTTTTAAACAAAACCGTGGTCTGCGTTTCCTAGCACATTTTCTTATCTCAAGAAAAGCAGGTCAATTCAGTACTTGTTTTTCATTGTTCATCTGTTTTAACGTGAAACATTTCATTAGTTTCAGGTGTACAACATAATGATTCAGTAGTTTTATATATTACAAACTGATCACCACACACAGTTAACAAAAATTTTTTTTTCTTTAGATGAGAACTTTTAAGATCTACTTAGCAACTTTGAAATATATGCTATAGTATTATTAACCGTGGTCCCCATGCTGTACATTAAGTACCCAGGATTTATTCTGGAATTTTATGCCTTTTGACTTGCTTCACACATTTCACCCACACTACCCCATCCCTCCCTCTAGAAGCCACCAATTTGTTTTTGGTTTTTGTTTTTGCTTTTTAGGCCACACCCGCAGCATATGGAGGTTCCCAGGCTAGGGGTCGAATCGGAGCTGCACTGCCGGCCTACACCACAGCCGCAACAATGTGGGATGCCAGCCACGTCTGCGACCTACACCACAGCTGACAGCAATTCCAGATCCCCAACCCACTGAGTGAGGTCAGGGATCAAACCAGTATCCTCATGGATACCTGTTGGGTTCATTACCACTGGGCTCCAACGGGAACTCCCCCCCCTTTTTTTTCTTTTATGCTTCTTACTGTATCATTACACTCACGAGAGGACCCCACCAAAGGTCCCCAGTTCCTGTGTCACCACATAAGAATGCCTACTGTAACACGACCAATACTCCTTAAGAGCACAAGATTTTGGCGTGAAGAATAATGTTCTAAGTCCATGGAGTTTTTCCTAACTCCTGTCCGATACCCTCTCCTTTATTTTTTAATTTAACTTTTTTCGTATGTGGCCATACCCACGTCATGTGGCCAGGGGGTGAACCCGAGCCGCAGCTGCAGCAATCCTTTAACCGACTATGACGGGCCAGGCATAGAACCCATGTCTCCGCAGCCACAAGCTGCAGTTGGCTTCTTAACCCACTGTGCCTCAGTGGGAACTCCGGCACCCTCTCCATTTCGAACACACCCACGCCACCCAGCCACAAAGGCTCGTCTGTCCTCTCTGGGTGTTTTGAAATGTTGTCTTTCCTAACTGTTGTTACTGTGTTTAGACTGTGCCTCCTGTTAAACTGTTAGCCCAAGATCTACAGTTGTGGAGTCAGGCTTTGTAAAAAGTAGGCACACAGTATGCCTTTGAATTAAAAATCTCAACCCAAAACACTGGTGAGGAAACGTACACCCAGGGACGGCGAATGACTTCCTGAAGGTCACACGGGACAGAGGAACAGAGCTGTGTCTCCAGCCTAAGTGCAGTTCTCGGCCCTCCTCTTCACAGCTCAGAGGAGTAGGGAGGGGGAAATATTCTCTGTGTGCCTTTTTTTCTTTACCAGTTGGAGTTGACATCATCTTCAGGGTCTGCTCTCAAAGTCTGTGCCAGTGCTTTCCAGTAGAAACAGCATACAAGCCACATGTATAATTGTTTAAATTTTGTAGTAGCTACTTTTTTTTAATTTAATTTAATTTTATTTTATTTTTTGCTTTTTAAGGCTTCACCTGAGGCATATGGAGGTTCCTAGGCTAGGGGTCCAATCGGAGCTGTAGCCGCCGGTCTACACCACAGCCACAGCAACACAGGATCCAAGCTGCATCTGCGACCTACACCACAGCTCACGGCAACACCGGATCCTTAACCCACTGAGTGAGGCCAGGGATCAAACCTGCGTCCTCATGGATGCTAGTCAGGTTCCTTAACCACTGAGCCTCGACGGGAACTCCTGTAGTAGCCACTTTAAAAAAATGAAAAGAAACAAGTGAGAATAATGTTTAACTGACATTATCCCTAATATCACTCCAGCAGGTAATCAGCGTACAGTTTTTTGGGGTTTTTTTTGGTCTTTTTGCCTTTATCTAGGGCCGCACCTGCGGCATATGGAGGTTCCCAGGCTAGGGGTCTAACAGGAGCTGTAGCCGCCAGCCTTCATCACAGCCACACTGGATCCGAGCCGCGTCTGCGACCTACACCACAGCTCACGGCAACGCCGGATCCTTAACCCACTGAGCGAGGCCAGGGATCGAACCCACAACCTCATAGTTCCTAGTCGGATTCGTTAACCACTGAGCCACGAAGGGAACTCCAGCGTACAGATTATTGATGAGCCCTCCCCACGTGAAGTCATGGCCCAGAAAGGATCTCTCTTACGTCCGCAGCTCTGCCCCGTCTCAGGCACCCGGGAGTGGCGTGTGGTTCGCGGCTGCTGGGTCGCGGACACCGTGTTACCTGCCAGCTGAACACAGCGGTGAGGGAGCAGTTTCTGTTCTTGGTAGGACTCAGTTCTGAGGTTAATACAGAGTTTGGGGGTTGGTTGTTTTTCTTTTTAATTTTAGGCCCCCCTCCGCCCTGGCGTATGGAAGTCCCTGGACCAGAAATTGAATCTGAGCCACAGCTGCAGCAACAGCAGGTCCTTGAACCCACCCACACCTTCTCGACGATCGAAGCTACTGTGGCTAGATTCTTTGCCCGCTTCCCCACAGTGGTTACTCCAAGCTTGTGGTTTGGGTCATATTTTTTTTTCTTTCTTTCTTTCTTCCTTTCTTGTTTGGGTGATTTTCTTTGCACCATTAAGGTTGTTTCAGCTTTGTGGCAGGCTGAAGTAAGAAGTCGGCTGTTTCATCACCTCTGTGCCTTTGAGAGGAAATGCTTTCTCGTTTGAAACAAGACTGCCTAGTCATTGTGGGAGAAAGCTGTGGACTTTTAAAACATGGCTAGTAACAAAAGTCAGTAATAAAAGACCCTCATAAAAAACAGGTGGGAGATTTGAGCACTGCACACCACTGGAGGTACCATTAGCGTGTCAGAAATTTAAAAGACCGATCCTGGAGTTCCTGTCGTGGCTCAGTGGTTAACGAATCCGACTAGGAACCATGAGGTTGTGGGTTCGATCCCTGGCCTTGCTCAGTGGGTTAAGGATCCGGCGTTGCCGTGAGCTGTGGTGTAGGTTGCAGACGCGGCTCGGATCCCACGTTGCTGTGGCTGTGGCGAAGGCCGGCGGCTACAGCTCCTGTTAGACCCCTAGCCTGGGAACCTGCATATGCTGCGGGTGCGGCCCTAGAAAAGACAAAAAATAAATAAAGACTGATCCTGTCAAGTGTTGGTGAGGATGTGGAGCAACTGGAACTTGCAGCCGCCGCTGGCGAGCATCAGCACAAGATGGTACAGCCAGCCCAGAAACCGGTTTGGCAGTTTCCTAAAAAGCTGAGCATCTCCCTTCCTCATTCCACTCATGGCCATTTGCCCAGGAGGAGTGAGGGTGGGTGTCCGTGTAAGGCTTGTGGCTAGCGGTTTTATTTGTCCCAGCCCCAAACTGGAAGGACCCAGGTGTCATCCCCAGGCGAGTGGCTGAAGCCGCCGAGGCGGGTCCACCCCTGGGGCCCAGCTCAGCAGTGACACGTGAACTGTCGACATGGGCAGTGGCATGAATGAGTCTCGGGAGTTGTGCCAGGTAAAACAGACCAGACACAGATTTTTGGAGAAAGCAAAGGCCAGGCAGCTGCTTGCTGGTGCACCTTCAGTGCTCAGGTGTCAAAGCACAGGTTTTGAAATGGAGCGCTAAAGGAGCAATGTTCTGGAGTTCCCGTCATGGCACAGTGGTTAACGAATCCGACTAGGAACCATGAGGTTGCGGGTTCGATCCCTGGACTCACTCAGTGGGTTAAGGATCCGGCGTTGCCGTGAGCTGTGGTGTAGGTTGCAGACGCGGCTCAGATGCCGCGTTGCTGTGGCTGTGGCAAAGGCCAGCAGCTGCAGCTCCGACTGGACCCCTGGCCTGGGAACCTCCACATGCTGCGGGTGCGGCCATAAAAGGACAAAAAGACAAAAAAAAAATAAAAGAGCAATGTTCAGGTCGGGTCATTGGAATGCCTAGGGTCTCAGAGCCCCAGCCAGGCAGACTGTCCTTTCCTAAACTGGTGGCCCCAGAATGTCAGTGAATCCTCTGTCTTCGTCCTTTTCTCTTCTCCAGCTCTGCCGGTTACGACACTTTAGGTTGAACTTGGACCACGTTCCGTATTACTAAGGTCCGATTCGCGTCAGGCCTTTCTCGGCAAGGAGACGGTACCTAAGGTCAGCATGACCTTGGTTAAGACCAAGACCCTGAAACTGACCCTATTCCTGGCTTCTTCCTGGCGAGTTGAGTCACGCTGGAGCCTGTCCTCTCCTGGTTTTGTCCTGGCCGTTTGTTTTATCTGGGATTGCTGTCGGCTCTAAGTGGGCCCTTGGCTTTTCAGCTGTCCTTTCAGCCGGTCACTTGCCCCGGCAGCTCTGTGCTGCCCTGTCTCCTTGGAAAAGCAGACCTTGCCTGCTGGGCAGCGCCATCCCCTCCGAGCACGGTGCGCACACTCCCCCACTCTGATACGCTTGACACTCGTGTCGCCCCAGCACGCGTTTCCTTTCTGCGTGCGCGTTTATTTACTGTCACGCTGGAGTGGGCGCATCGGACGGGTCTGTGCCCTGGCAGCATAAACCAGGAAAAGGGGACGGCTTTCCTCTGAAGCATCACCCACCCCACAGCAGAGCAGAGGCCAGCCTGGAGGGCAGGAAGTCCGCCAGACTGGAGCTCTGATCCGAGCTCTTCGGCCGGTTTGGTGACTTGTCTCATTCATTTAGCTCTTCCAAGGCGTGATAATCCGAGCCACTGAGAGAGCTTACATCAGGGTTCTCAGCGGTCGGCTAATAAAGTTGTGGTTTACTTCAGCCATCTTAGTGATTGTCTGCAGAGGAATTCCCGCTGTGGCTCTGCAGGGTGACGACCTGACACAGTCTCTGCGGTGGCGTGGTTAAGGGTCCAGCATTGCCACAGCTGTGGCATAGGTTGAGGCTGCAGCCCAGACTCGATCCCTGGCCCGGGAACTTCCATATGCCACGGGTATGGACAGAAAGAAAGAGAAAGTCAGCAGAAATGACCAGATATTCCCCAAGGGGGTAAAAAAAAAAAAAAATTGGCTCTGGTTGAGAACCACTGTTCCAGTTTATCTTTAGTATAAATTTTTGGAAGTAGATTTGCTGGATTAAGGTTATATGTATTTTTTCTTTTTTTTTGTTAATTAAAGTATGGTTGACTTACATTGTTGTGCCAGTTTCTTCTGTACAGCAAAGCGGTCCAGTCATACACACACACACACACACACACACACACACACACATTCTTTTTCTCATATTATCTTCCGCTGTGTTCTGTCACAAGTGGTTGGTTATAGTTCCCTATGCTGTACAGTAGGACCACATTGCTTACCCATTCTAAATGTGATAGTTTGTATCTGCCAACCCCAAACTCCCCGTCCATCCCACTCCCACCACCACCCCCACCACCCCCCAGCAACCACAAGTCTGTTCTCCGTATCTGTGAGTCCTTTCTGTTTTGTAGATAGGATCATTTGTACCATATTTTAGATTCCACATTTAAGTGCTATCATGTGGTATTAGTCTTTCTCTTTCTGACTTACTTCACTTAGTATGAGAATCTCTAGTTGCATCCGTGTTGCTGCAAATGGCATTCTTTCTTTTTCATGGCCGAGTAGTATTCCATTCTTCTTAATCCATTCCTCTGTCGATGGACATTTGGGTTGTTTCTGCGTCTGGCTGTTAGGGATGGTGCTGCAGTGAACATCGGGGTGCGTGTATCTTATTGAATTGTAATTTTTGTCCAGTTAGATGCTCAGGAGTGGGATTGCTAGGTCATGCGGTAGTTCTATATTTAGTTTTCTGAAGACCCTCCGTGCTGTTTTCCATAGTGGTTGTACCAACTTACATTCCCCCCAGCAGTGTAGAAGGGTTCCCTTTTCTCCATACCCTCTCCAGGGTTTTTTTTTTTTTTTTTTGGTAGACTTATTAATGATGGCCATTCTGACCTGTGTGAGGTTGTACCACATCTTAATCCGTTCATCTGTCAATGGACATTTAGGATGATTCCGTGTCAGGTTATATGTATTCAAAATTGTGGTGGCCACTGCTGAATTATTGTGCAAAGAGGTTGTACCGTTATACACTCTGGTCAGCTGTGTTTGAGGATATTTTCTCATTTTCACCAATAGGGTGGTTTATCAAAATTTCTTTTTTTTGTGATCTCGCTATAGTGGTGATTTTTGCTTTTTGGGTTTTTTGGGGTTTGTATTTTTGTTTTTTGGGTTTTTTTGGCTTTTTAGGGCCACACCCCCGGCATAGAGAAGCTCCCAGGCTAGGGGTTGAATCGGAACTGTAGCTGCCAGCCTACACTGCAACTCATGGCAACGCCAGATCCTTAACCCCCTGAGCGGGGGGCCAGGGATGGAACCTGCATCCTCACGGATGCTAGTCGGGTTTATTACCACTGAGCCTTGACAGAAACTCCCCTCGCTGTAGATTTAATTAACATTTCTTTGCTTTGCAGGCACCACTGTAGTATTTTTTGGTTTATGGGTTTTGTGGCATACCTTCCTCTCTCTCCAGCGCTCCTAAAGTTTGGTACTTAGAGCTGAAGGCGGTGCTCTGGGTTTCTTCTGATCATAATGAGACGATAATATGTACCGTTTCTTGAGATCTAATAAGTGGCAGTCAGCATGCTTTAAAAAAGACATTATCCCTGTGTAGCCTGAGCACTTATTTTTAGTAAAATGACATCGCTTCTTTTTTTGAGTTGGTATGTGGCATCTCTCTGGACATGCCCTGGTGGCGTCTGGTCCCCTGAGGTTTAAGACAAGTCACAGAGAACTAGCAGGAAACGGGGTTTGACTCTGCAGCTGAAAATTGTACCCGTCCCCGCCTTGGGATTGGGTCAGAATAGGTTTAGATGCCCCGATTTAAAGTTGTCAGTTCCCTCTGTGTTTTCCCTCTAGGAGATGTCTTCCTGGTGCCGTTCACTGAAGTGCGAAAAGAGGACTTTGTGTGCGTGTTTGTTCAGTGCTCATCTCTGGGCATATTTGTTCGCCGTAAACGCCCAGCGTGGCGTGTGGCCCGTCGCGTGTGCCGGTGAATGTCTGCGGGCCCGCTCTTCACCCCGAGAGCTGAGCCACCCCGGAAGGTGGGTCGTTTGGTGACCAGGTTGCCTCTCAGGGCCTAGAAGAGCTCCGCGAGCTTGCCGGTGGGCTGTCACCGTCCTGGTTTGAAGTCTTTTCCCTCCTAAAAGCTTCGGCGCTGGTGGCTTCGGGTTTTCTCCAGACCCCTTGGGCTCTCAGAGCCAAATGGCCCCCAGCGAGTTTGGAGAAAGCAAGCTGTGGAAGGGCAGGGAACCAGTGACAGCGGCCCCCCCTGCCTCCTGCCTGAGGCGTCGTGGTCATCACCGAGGCAGGGCCACCCTCTCCCGCGGGAACGTTCATCTAGAGGTTGCGGGGGACAGAGGTCAGCGGTGAGCGGTCTGATCTCGCCGGGACCAGGGTCTGTGTTCAGGGGCCTTAAGCCGCCGGCCCGTCCGGCTTTGCTGGCCGCTCCGCTCATCCAGGAGGATGTTTGGAACCTGTTTGATCAGCACCGAGGCTCGCTCTCCCTCTGCTTTGGAGGCGTCACAGGTGGCCTGTTTAATGCCGGCCACGTAGCTTGTCGCCTTTCTGTGTCGTGGGGTCTGTTCTTCGAGGGCAAGAACCTAGGGTGGGGGCTGACCGGGGGGAGGCGGGTGACTGCCCCGGAGAGGAGGGAAAGGCAGCTGGGTCGGGGGTCTGCGAGTGTCGGAAACAGCGTGGGCACTGCAGGCCCTGGCCTCTGTCACCTGTAACTCTTTTTTCACAACTCTTTAAAGATGTGAAAACCCTTCCTAAGTCGCAAGCCGCAGAGTTGGCCTGTGGTGTGCCAGCTTCTGAACCAGGTGGAGAAATTCATGTATTGCTAAATGTGTTTACTTTCATGTTTTGGGGATGTGAGCCCGGAATAACCCTGGGCCTTGGCTGACTCTGCTCCACAGGAGAGTGAGGTCAACTCAAGCACGGGAGGTCCCAGTGGCCTGACGTCGGTCACCCCGGGCCATGGAGCTCGAGGCGCCACCTCGGCCAGGGGGCAGCAGCTGTCAAGTGGGACAGAGGCATCCTGCTGCCCCTTTCCCTGGGGGACAGTGGGACGGAGCTGTGGCCCTCGAATTAGGCTGGGGTCTGAGGCAGACAGTGACTTGGTGATTTGTAATTAAGCCCCGGAAACACACATAATTTCCTGAACTTCTGTGGGGATGTGGTTAGAAATCTGGCATTTACTACCGGTTTCCCCAGCTTCTAAAAACGGAAGAGCAGGTTTGTACCTTGGATTCCGAGAACAGCCAGTTGTGATTCCTGAGTCCAGGTTTGTCGTGTGGTTTTTCTCTGACCACCAGAAGCCACGTAGCGCAGGCCTGGCGCGAAGCCTGTGTCGGTTTAGTTCAGGGTGGTTTGACGGTGTGGCCTTGTCCAGGCCCGTCCCCTGCCTCTCACTGGCCGTGCGGTCCTGGGCAACGTGGTCCCCTAAGCCTCCCTTCCCCCGCCTGAAAACGGCAGCGGCGGTGGCAGTGGCACCACCAGCGCGTTGTGAGGACTCAGCAAGGCCGGTACATGGACCGTGCTCACCGCGCCGGCCCTGTCTGTCACGTTGGTGTTCGGTGCGCGTGAGCAGGACTCAAGGTGACATGCAGGTAGCAGAAGCAAGGGACGGGCACCGCTGAAACGGCGCGTCTGTGATCGCGAGCCTGGCAGGTGCGTCAGGGCGTAGCAGTCGGCGAGCTGGATGCCGGTCTCCGCCCCAGGTGCCCTCGCTGGGGATGTGGAAATAGTGCAGACTGGCGCGCTGAGAGCCGACACGTGCCAGGACTCTGAGTTCTGTACGGTGCCGGGCAGCGTTTACAGTGAAGTCTGTCGCCTTCTCCTTTGCCCTTGAACTTCTCGGCGTGCGGGAACAGAGCCAGAAGCTGAGGGGTGTGAAGCCAGCACCTTGGCCAGAGTCGTGGCACGGCGCTCCCACGTTCAGAACTTGCACTGGTAACTCGTGAGCAGTGAGTAATAGAGAATCCGAATAAGCAAGATATCTGGAGCAGGGACGTTGTTTAAAAAAGAAAAGGATGTGGCTCTACTAAGTGAAAAAGCCAGGAAGGCTACATTCTGCATTATTGCCACCCTGTGATGTGGGAAAAGCCCAGACGGTGGAAAAGAGCAGCGGTTGCCAGGGCTGAGGGAGGGAAGAGTGACCTGAGCGTAGAGGACTTGAGGGCAGTGAAAACACTCGCTGTTGCACTGCAGTGACGGGTGCCTGTCTCCGTATGCCTGGCCAGACCCAGGGAAGGCGCGACACCAAGGGTGGGCCCTAATGCAAGTAGCCTTAAAAAAAAAAAAAAAAAAAAGAGTGGGAGTTCCCTTCGTGGCGCATCGGAAACGAATCCGACTAGGAACCATGAGGTTGCGGGTTCGATCCCTGTCCTCGCTCAGTGGGTTAAGGATCCGGCGTTGCCGTGAGCTGTGGTGTGGGTCGGCAGCTGTACCTCTGCTTAGACCCCTAGCCTGGGAATCTCCACGTGCCGTGGGTGCAGCAATTTTAAAAAAAAGAACAAAACAAAGAAACTATATTTCCTAAGTCAGACACAAAAAACAAATGCAGTATATTCTCACATAAATGTGGAATCCAGAAAATAGGAACTTGCAGAAACAGGAAGAGTGGTGGTTGCCAAGGGCCTGGGGTGGGAGAAACTGGGAGATGTTGGCCAAAGGGTAGAAACTTCCAGTTATGAAAGGAATAAGTTCTGGGGATCTAATGTACATTGTAGTGATTGTAGTTAAAAATGCTGTTTTGTGTATTTGAGAGTTGCTAAGAGGGTAGACCTTGAATGTTCTCACCACACAAAGAGTATTTGACCTCCAGGGCTGTGTAGCTATCGCATTGCAATATATACGTGTATCAGATTGTGCTTTGCACCCTTCAAACTTGCCCAGTGTTATAGGCCATTTATAGCTCAGTAAATCTGGGGGAAAACAAATAGAAACAAGAGTTTTTTTGTTTTTTAGGGCCACACCCGCAGCATATGGAGGTTTCCAGGCTAGGGGTTGAATCAGAGCTACAGCTGCCGGTCTACGCCACAGCCAAGCAACGCCAGATCCGAGCCATGTCTGTGACCTACACCACAGCTCACGGCAACGCCAGATCCTTAACCCGCTGAGCAAGGCCAGGGATCAGACCTGCAACCTCATGGCTCCTAGTCAGATTCGTCTCCACTGTGCCATGACGGGAACTCCCAGGAATTATTTTTAAAAGCTTATATTTCCTTTTCCCCTACAATTCCATTCTGGGAATTTATCCTGAAAGTATGTTTGCATGTGCAATTTTTTTTTTTTTTTTGCCACCCCTGCAGCATGTGGAAGTTCCCGGGCCAGGGCTCAAACCCAAGCCAGAGCAGTGACAACGCTGGATCCTTAACCCGCAGAGCCACCAGAGAACTCCTGCGTGTTTATTTTGTCTGCTAAATCCTGTAGGCAAATTTATGACAACAAAACGGTGGAAACATTGGTGTCCAACCTCAGGAAACCGGTTCACCAGACAGTGGTACAGCCTTTAGCTGAAAACCGTGTCCCTGTAGAGAGGAATGGAGTTCGGTGTGGTGGAGGGAGCCCTCTCCCAGGTTGCCTTGAGCGAGAAAACAAACCAAAAACACTGTTCACAGCGCGCTGGCGTTACTGTTGCCTGGTTGGAGTGGGGAGCAGAGATGGAGCACAGTTTCCTGGTCTGTGCGTGAACGGGCTCAGAGCACACCCTCTTGGTCTCTTGAGGTGCATCTTATGTCCGTATGTTTGCTTTGTTTTTTTAAGATGAAGCTTATTTGATTGATTGATTTTTTGGCTGTGGCAGGCAGCAGCTTGATGTGGGATCTCCGTTCCCCGACCAGGGCTTGAACCTGCAGCGGTGAAGTCCCCACATTCCAAACCCCTCGACCAGCAGGGAAATCCCTGTCCGTATGTTTCTGTTCAGAAAGTTTGAGCGTCCACAGGTCACGTGTCCCGTTGGAGGTGACAGTCGTACAAAAGCTCTGTGCATTGTCCTCCACGAATGCACCTACCGCTGGTTGCTCTGCCCTGTGCCCTTGGCCATGACGGCACAAGAAGTTGGCACAGGCTCTGGGCTGAACCTGAGACGCCCCCTCCCCCGCCACCCCCACCCCCGCCCCGAGCACACCGACGTCTCTCCTCTGGGTTTGTGTGGCTGACGGTATTTCTGCTTCCACCGCTAGCTTTGGCAGCATGTGAGCAGCTTCCAGCCAAGAACCCTGGTCACCGCTGCGAAGGAGACTTTAGGGGGAAGAATTCTCTGGAGGACGCCCGTGCCCGCCGCGTCTGGAGCTACACTCACCGCCGGCAGCATGAGACATTTGGTGCCAACGTCCGTGTCCTGGCAGAGCCCGTGACTCTCCAGGAGAGGGTCCTGGGAGCGGCACCAGGAGCCTCGAGAGGGAGATGGGGCCAGATGCAAGCTCTCTGTGATGAATGCGATCTTAGGAAGGAGTTTTAAGTAAAGCCGTTATTTAATTTCCACGCATTCAAGTTCACTAGCCTTCTGTGGGGAGTGCCAGCCACCGCCCCTTCCGCAGACGTTATCGGGACTTTTCTGGCACCACGTTGACCTCTTCCTGGTGCTCCTGACAATGACCGGTCTTCGTCGGGACTGACCGATCTGCTAAATGCTTTTGGGCGGGAGGGACAGGAAGACTTCTGCAAGCAGCGCCGGGGGAGCCGAGCCCAGACTGAGCCCTGTCGGCTCCCACGCTCGGCCGCCCCGCCGGGACCTGGATGCTGGCGGTGGAGACTGATCCCGTGCCGTCCACCTCCGAACGCATCTCAGCGGGGACAGCCCGCCTGCTCAGGCTGCCTCGGTGGCCTCTTCTGCAGTCCTCCCGCCCCCGAGCTCTGGGCTCTGGCCGTGGAGAGATGTGAATCTTGGAATGGAGGTGGTGCCCCCCGCCAGGCTGCCGCTGCTGCCGCTGTCACTGTCGCCGCTGTCAGTGCGGACCGTCCCCGTCTGAGGCCGTGCTCTGCTCGCCGGGCGGAGGGCGCTGGCCGGGCCCGCAGCCTCCACCATGTTCCTGTTGCTGCCTTTTGACAGCCTGATCGTCAGCCTCCTGGGCATCTCCCTGACCGTGCTCTTCACGCTGCTCCTGGTTTTCATCGTCGTCCCTGCCGTCTTCGGCGTCTCCTTCGGTATCCGCAAGTTCTACATGAACACCCTGCTGAAGGTCTTCGCGGTGAGTGCGCCGTTTGCTGGACCGCTGCCGGGCAGGGCGCCGCGGGCAGAGGACGGTCCTCGCCTGGGGCGTTGCCGCCTCTCGGGGGATGGGAGACCGGGAGGGAGGCGGCGTTTTGCGTAGAAACACTGACTAAGCGTGTGCAGGGCAGGCCCGCCGCAGTCTCTCTCTTGGGCTGAGCTGCCGGTGTGTTCGTTCCGCGTGGACAGGGGCAACCTAGTCCGCGCCCCCCACCCCTGCCTATTTATTTCAGAGGGAGGGACTTAGGATTAAAGGACAAATCGCCGCCCGAGGCTCTGCTGCTGCTTTTGTAGCAACTCCCAGCCAGTATCTGGGAAGTGGCTTTTCTTTCAACAGGTTCTCACACATCAGACAAAAAGAACAGGAAAGGGCTTTTTTTTTTTCTATTTTTCTTAAAAAGCGAGGAGAAGACAGAATCTGTTTCTTAACATATGTCACGACCGAAGTAATTATACCTCTGAACGGAAGGGGTCACAATGTTAAGGAAATGGGCGAGAACTGCTGTTTCCTGGAAGTTGAGCTGTGCCAACAAGCCTTTTAATATGTGTTCCAAGATTTGGGGATTGGCTAGCAGTAGTTTTTTTTAGTGATCACCAGACCATCTGACACCCTGCATCACTTGAGAAATACACTCACACTAGGAAAACAGTATGGTTTTATTTGTTCATAGGGTATCTTGTGGTTCAGAATAATTTCATTTTCCTTCGGCTCCTTGTGGTTCTGCAGTGGACAGGCTGTTTCCATTTTATCAGTGAAGAAATAGTGACTCAGAAAGTCGAAGTGAGCTATAAGAATAAGACGTGTTACATTACAGCAGAAAGTATTTTTATGTATATTTTTGAACCTTGAGTTTTGACATTTAATATTCGTATAAGAACATGACTTTTTCGGAGTTCCCATAGTGGCTCACTGGAAACAAATCTGACTAGCATCCATGAGGTTGCAGGTTCGATCCCTGGCCTCGCTCAGTGGGTTAGGGACCCAGCGTTGCCGAGAGCTGGGGTGTAGGTCGCAGACGCAGCTCGGATCTGGCGTTGCTGTGACTGTGATATAGGCCAGTACCTGTAGCTCCGATTCAGCCCTTATCCTGGGAAATTCCATGTGCCACTGGATGTGGCCCTAAAAAAAAGCAAAAAATAAAAAATAAATTGAGGTGAAATTGACATAACATAAAATTAGCCGTTTTAAAGGGAGCAATTCAGTGGCCTTTGCTATATTCACAGTTCTGTCCAGCTGCCACCTGTCTGTAGTCCCACAGCCTTTTTATGGCTCCAGAAGGAAACCGCGTAATTCGTTATGCAGTTGCGCCCCCCCCCCCCCCCGCCTCCCATGCTCCCATGAGTCTGTGTTCTGTCTCTAGATTTCCTCTTCTGGATATTTCATTAACGGAATTGTGTACAGTGTTTTCTTTGGTGGCAGGCTCTTTTCACTCAGCATGATTTTGAAATGTTTCTTTACTTCCGTTTTTGTGGCTGAAGAATGTTCCACGGTGTGTCTGCACCAGTTTATTACCCATTACGGACATCCTGCTGTAGTGCTGGCGAGGCACACTTGTGCTTCCTCCGGTCGCTGTGTCCGTAGTCAGGCGTCTGAGCGCCATGTGGTCTCTGGCGTTGTCAGAGACCAGCGGCTGAGTGTCCCCTGAGGCTGGTTAGAAACAGAGATGTGGGCCCTCCAGACCTCCCGACTTGGGTCTGCAAGCCAACAAGCCCCAGGCGCACGTTTGAGTTTGACAAGTGGTGATCCAGTCGGTCTTTGGTCCTGCTGCTCTTACAATGCAGACTATATTTTATTTCATTAAGAAATGTAATTTCCTGAGCTTCCGGTCCAGGAGAAACCTCATTTCCGGGGTCCCTGTGAACCACGGAGCTGCACGTGCCCTTCGTCTGTCAGTACAGGGTCAGTAGAGCAGCCCATCAGCTTCTAGGAGCTTCATTTGCTTTTTTGGTCCTCTTCATCCCTGCCTAAATGGGAGGCTGTAGGAATTTTGCAGCTGGAAGGAAGCTCAGAGGTCATCTTAAATCCGCGGGTCTCTTCCTAACTACAGGTCTGAATCACCTGGGAAGAGTTTAGCAAGTACTTATTTGGGAGCACCAGACTGCCCCACAAATTCTGATTGAGTTGGTTTGAGTGGGCTCCCCCCCTCCCCCGACTGTGCGCGTGGCATGTGGAAGTTCCCCGCCAGGGAACTGAACCCTCTCCACAGCAGTGACAACCCTGGATC
This sequence comes from Catagonus wagneri, assembly GCA_004024745.2. Taxonomy (NCBI): domain Eukaryota; kingdom Metazoa; phylum Chordata; class Mammalia; order Artiodactyla; family Tayassuidae; genus Catagonus; species Catagonus wagneri. The sequence goes on along the minus strand of PVHT021183523.1, from coordinate 3,740,790 downwards.
CTTAACCCACCGGGCCACCAGGGAACTCCAAGTGGGCATTTTTAAAAAGTTCCGTAAGTGGTTCCAACGTCCACCAGAAAGGTGGAGTCTGCTTGGCTGTCTCTTGAATGGGGACCCGCCTCAGTGACTGTTTTCTAACCAATGGAAGGTGATGGCCGTGGTGCTGTGTGACGTGGGAGGCTCGGTTAGCAGCGGCAGTGTAATTTCATCAGGCTTTGGACACTTGCGCCGAAGCCTGGCCGCCACGTTGGGAGGAAGCCCGTGCCACCAGCAGATGTTGCGCTCATGGCCCAGCAAGTCTGTGACAGCCTGCGTCAGGGTGAGCGAACCTGCAGGGGGCTCCAGCCTGCCTTCAGCCACCTAGCCTGTGCGCTTTTTAGAGTCACGAGGAGACTCGATGGAGGTGGTATTTTGAGCCACTAAGTGATGGCGGGGGTCTGTTACACAGCAGTAGATGACCAGACAAATCATGAAATATTAAAGAATTTTAAACGCTCGTTCATGGAGTTCCCTTTGTGGCTCAGTGGTTAATAAACCTGATAGGATCCACGAGGATGTGTCCTCGATCCCTGGCCTCACTCCGGCTAAGGAGCTGGTGTGAGCTGTGGTGTAGGTCGCAGACATGGCTCAGATCTGGCGTGGCTGTAGCTGTGTCCAGCAGCTATCGCTCTGATTAGACCCCTAGTCTGGGAACCTCCATATGCCATGGTTGTTTCCCTAAAAAAGACAAAAGACAAAAAGAAAGTGACAGCCTCCGGCTGTCAGTATTGTTAAAAGGATCCGAGCCACACCTGCGACCCACGCCACAGTTCGCGGCAACACTGGATCCTTAACCAACTGAGCGAGGCTGGGGATCGAACCTGCGTCCTCACGGGTACTATTCGGGTTCTTAACCCACTGAGCCACAATGGGAACTCCTGTTAAAAGGATTTTAGTGAAGGGAGAGAGGGCCTAGGAAGAGCCTCTTTTCTGGAGTCCATACTATTCAGTGTTATGGGGACAGTTAGGGTATTTTGCGGGTTCCCAGGTTCCTGCTTGATCCTGGTGAGCTAGGGGGTTGAAGCCCCGTCCTCAGGTTTTGTAGACAGAAAAGACCAACGTTTAGAGAGATGGAATGAGCTGCTTAAGGGACACAGCAGAAGTGTTGGACTTGGGGTTTGAGCCTAGTTGTGTTTCTTTTTTTCTCTTTTTTTTTTTGAAAACAAGGTGCATACCTTTGTTTATTTTATTTTTTGTTTTCGGGCTCCACCCACGGCATATGGAGTTTCTGGGCCAGGGATCAGATCTGAGCCATGGCTCCTCAGCACACCTGGGGCAGCGCCAGATCCTTTGACTACTGTTCCGGGCTGGGGAGCAAACCTGCGTCTTGGCACTGCAGAAACTGTGGGGCAGCGGGGACACGTGCTGCGTTTTTTATCTCCAGACAGTGGTGTTTTCATTAACAGTTGTGTTTTGGGTTTTTTGGGGTTTTTTTTTTTTTTTGACACTAAGCTACTCTCAAGCTTTCTTTGCCAAGCTGTGGAGTCCCCTGTTCAGAGGTTACTCGGAGGGTGAATGGACAGCCCAGACCTACGTGTACTGTTTAAATCCTTTATCGACTTGAGAACGAGAATGGCTGCTTTGTTGGAGCGGTCGGGGTGGCAGGCAGCAGCTTGATTTTGCTGTTGGCAGAGAGACGGGGCCGTCTGAGGCCCGTGGACGGTGAGCTGGTGGTTCCCGGGGAGCCAGGAGCCGCTCCCGGGGCCCCGCTCCCCGCAGGTGACGGAGCTGTGGTCGCGGTGGGTCTGTGCCGGGAGGAGAGGCGCCTTTGGCTGCTGCCTGAGCCCTGGGGAGTGGGCGCCAGGCTCTCACGGCGTGGGCGTGGGGTGCCCCCAGAGTGACAGGAGCTCACCCCACTGCGTTGCTGTCCCCCCGCAGTGGGCCACCCTGAGGATGGAGAGAGGAGCCAAGGAGAAGAACCACCAGCTGTACAAGCCCTACACCAACGGTGAGCCGGGCCTCTGCCCGCCCCCGACACGCGCCCTCGCCCTGTGTCCCTGCGAGCTGGGCTTCGCCACCTGCCCGCCACCGCCCAGGCCGTAGGCTTGTGTGCCCCGAACGTCTTTTAACAGGCCTCCATCCCGCATGCCGCCTGACAGGCTCTTCTCTTGCAGGAATCATCGCAAAAGACCCCACGTCGCTGGAAGAAGAGATCAAAGAAATCCGCCGGAGCGGGAGCAGCAAGGCCCTGGACGCCGCCCCCGAGTTCGAACTCTCGGACATCTTCTACTTTTGCCGGAAGGGCATGGAGACCATTATGGACGACGAGGTGACCAAGCGGTTCTCGGCCGAGGAGCTGGAGTCCTGGAACCTGCTGAGCAGGACCAACTACAACTTCCACTACATCAGCCTGCGGCTCACCGTGCTGTGGGGGCTGGGCGTGCTGGTCCGCTACTGCTTCCTGCTGCCGCTCAGGTGAGCCGGCCGGGCCCTGTCCCCTCCTTGGAGCGGAGGACGCTGCGGTCCCCGCTGGCTGGCCGGGCCACCCGGCTCTCACTAGGGTACACTGGCGACTGCCTGCAGAGCGGGCAGACGTAGCTGGGTTGCTCGAAGACGGGTCGCTTGTCTGGACGGACTCCACGCGGGAGCAGGGGACGCGGCGTTCCTCCCACAGGTGACCTCCAGCCTCTCTGTACCGCGTGCCGTTCCCAGTACGACTTGCCGGCCGCGGGTCCTTCGGGCGTTACTTCCTCTTGCTTCACAGAGAAGCCGCGCTGCTGCCAGGGTTTGAAGCCAAAAGGAAGCAAAGGACAGCGGGTGCCTGAGGGCGGCTCAGCCGGCCTTCGGGTCTCCCTCCCATCGTCCTGGCCGCCTGGTGCCCGAGGAGAGTGTCTGGCCGGGGCCACATCCGCGGTGGGCTGTCAGTTTGGAAGCAGGATGGTCCCTGGCTTGGACAGGCCCGCTCGCCTTGCTGGCTGGGGCTCGTGTCTGGGCCCAGGGGGTGGGATCCGGGGGTGGTTTCCGCGGTGCCCACTTTGCTCCTCACACGCTGGGCGCCACGCTTGGTGTCGGGGTTTATCTGTGGGGTTTAACCTGTCTTCTCGTTTCAGGATAGCACTTGCTTTCACGGGGATCAGCCTCCTGGTGGCGGGCACAACCGTGGTGGGGTACCTGCCGAATGGGAGGTAAGCAGCGTGGGGGTCCGAGGTTGGGGGTCCCTGGGCAGGGCCCCAGTCTTGAAAGCCAGGCCACCCCTTTGGGTTCAGCCCAAACCACTGACTCTTAGACGGAGGAAATAACCCAACAATAACGAGGCACCAGCACTAAAGTCTTAGAATTTTCCTTTTTTTTTCCTTTTTGACCCATCCTGGTCTGTGGCCGTGTGCTCTCTGCTCTCCAGCCCTCACACTCTTCCCACTTTATGGACAAAAGGGAAAAACCATCAACCATAGTGTCCAAGAGCTCGTGGGTTTCACAGAACGTTGTTTAGTTTGGGGCATTCCACCAGGTTGATGAACAGGCAAGAGAACAGGAAGTGTAGTTAGGTCTGTGTTTGTTTGCTTTTCTTTTTTTTCCGTCTTTTCTCTTTTGGCCGCACGTGTGGCATGAAGACGTTCCCGGGCCAGGGACTGAACCCACGCCACAGCGGCAGCCCGAGCCGAGCGAGGACAAAACCGGATCTTTAACCTGCCCGTGCCAGGTCCCCCTGTTTGCCTTTTTTAAAGAGAAACTGGCTCCTTCTGGCAAGTTCTGGCCCATCTCTCTTCGGCCCAGGCTGGCGGGGAGGTGTGACTCTCCAGCCTCAGTGCTGACTGGCAGGGAGGAGAGACTCACCGGGCTGGGGGCTCTAGACTGAGAGTTCTAAGTGCGTCGGCTTCGGTGAACTTAAGCCATCCTCATCCTTTCTCTGTGTGTGCACGCACGCATGCAGGGTTTTATCATGCGCGCTCACCTGTAGAGAAACACTGCAGTCATAAAGGAAACAGGCAGTGATGCTGAGGCGGTTCCCGCCCACCTGTGTGATCGAAACAAAAGCCTGGGTCCCCTCCTGGCAGGTTCAAGGAGTTCCTGAGTAAGCACGTCCACCTGATGTGCTATCGGATCTGCGTGCGGGCCCTGACGGCCATCATCACCTACCACGACAGGTGCGGCGCGCGGGGTGCCCGGGGCAGGGCTGGGGCCGGCCTGAGTCCGGGTGGGTGGTTTCACACTCGTTTCTGTTGCTCTGGGTGCCCTTTAAACGCAGGAAGAACAGGCCTAGAAACGGTGGCATCTGCGTGGCCAACCACACGTCCCCCATCGACGTCATCATCTTGGCCAGCGACGGCTATTACGCCATGGTAAGGCTGTCTCTGCAGTGGTCTTGGGGTGGGCCCCTTCCTTTGACTCTCCCTTTAGACCGGTCGGGGCTGGGAGCTCTTTCCTAAGGGTGCTCACAGGTAAGCGCGTTTCTGCGGCCTTGGGGACGCCTTGGGACACGGGCCTTCTGCACAGTGACTGAGAGTCGGGGGAAGCGTAGGTGCCGCGGGACGGGAGCCGCAAGGGACTGGGTTTGGGGCATCAGGGAACCCGTCTGGGGACAGCTGCGCTCTGCTTCATTGTCTCGTCTGTTTTAAATGACACATCTCCACTGTCACTGATTAGAAGCAGAGTCTAATAACGGTGTCTTAATAGTGAGAAACCGGTGGTTGCTGACGAAACAGTAGGGATGAGAGGTTGGGGTCGGTGTCTCGTGCGCTCTGGGGGCTTTGGGTGAGGACGGCCTCACCCCCGATGCCCCTTTGTCTGCGAGCAGGTGGGGCAGGTGCACGGCGGGCTCATGGGCGTGATTCAGAGGGCCATGGTCAAGGCCTGTCCGCACGTCTGGTTCGAGCGCTCGGAGGTGAAGGATCGCCACCTGGTGGCTAAAAGGTAAGCAAGGGCACAGCCCGCGGCGAGGAGGTCAGGGCCCCGGCCGGGAAGTCAGGACCCCAGCCCTCTCCACTGAGCCCAGGCTGCTTCCGCGTCCCGTGTGTTTTGGAAACATGGATAACATCGCGGAAGCCGTCGTGTTGTTTCCCAGGTTAAGGTCTTTAACCTTTGTGATGAACAACCTAGGCGCTTTCCATGGGATTTGAAATCGCAAAATCAGTTCGTTATCAAAACAGAAAACACACTTAAAGCAATAGAACAAGGGCCGCTCGGTTTTCGAGCTTGAAAAAAATAGAACCCTCCGCGGGTGATGGCAAGCGCGCTGCGGTGAATCGGGAGGAATGAAGGCCCGGCGCAGGCCGCGCCCCCGGGGGCAGTGAGCTCCTGCACCGAGTCTTGGGGCTGAGGTCCCGGCGGTAGGGCCGTGCGGAGTCAGGGCGAGCGTTTGTCCGGGCCTGCGCCTCGCTGGCCGGCTGCGTGGATTGAACGGTAGTCGTCCAGTTGCAGGTTTTGACTTCGAGAGATTTAGGCCATGGGTTTGTAACCGAGGCTGGCGTTTGTTGGCCTGCCCTGGCACACCGCCCAGCGCCACGTCTGGCCAGCTCACAGACGGCGCGTTTGGATGATGGTGGAGGCCAGGCCGGCTGAGCCTTCTTTTTCCCCCTCTCTCTCCTGGAGGCTGACGGAGCACGTGCAGGACAAAAGCAAGCTGCCCATCCTGATCTTCCCCGAGGGTGAGCTGCGGTGCGGGGGAGCCCCGCGTCACGCTTGTTCTGGGGTCGGGGGATTCACTGAATCACGCGAGGTCCCCGTAGCTCGGCCGTTGTACTGAAAGCTCAGATTCAGGATTTGGGCCAAGAGCCCCCAGTGTGGGGGTTCCCTCCAGACTGATGCGCTTCCTGCGGGGCGCTTTCCCAGCCCTCCCACTTCAGCCAGGTCTCAGGCCTCTCCTCCAGGCTGCGTCGACCAGGGAAGTGGTCCTATGATAAGAAAGGACCGCGTCACGCTCGGTCTCTGTCAGGTGCTCATTCATGAGCTTGAGGAGGTGACTGATTCATCCCTAACGGAAGAGCCACTGGAAAAATTTTTATTATTGTATTTAACCCTTAAAGTCCTCATCTCTGGGGTAAAGGACCCAAAGAGGAGTTCCCCAGTGGCCCAGTGGTTAAGGACGCAGTATTGTCACTGCTGTGGCTCAGATCACCGCTGTGGTGTGGGTTTGATCCCTGGCCCGGGCACTTGCACATGCTGTGGGTATGACCCCCCCCCCCAAAAAAAAGACCAAAACAAAACGCATTTTCCTCCCTCTCCTACGTTTTAGGAACCTGTATCAATAATACGTCAGTGATGATGTTCAAAAAGGGAAGTTTTGAAATCGGAGCCACAGTTTACCCTGTTGCCATCAAGGTAGGGGCCTTCTCAGGGCGCCGTGGTCATTGCTGCTGTGAAGGGGCCGCGGCCAGAGACGGGAGGGAGGTGCTGGGGCCCCAGGTGACCCTCTGGGTGGAGTGTCCGGGGCTGGGACAGCCACCTCCAGCCTCCCCTCGCACCCTGCCTCAGCCTGGCGTGTCTCCGCCACTCGCTGCTCTTCTTTAGTGAACTCCGCCGCCCGGAGAGGGGACCCTTCAGGGAGGGGGTGCTGGGCTGTGCGTTTAGTGGAGGTGAGGGTGCGGGGCACAGATGTGGCCTTGCTGCTCCGCTGCTTCAGCTTTTACAGCACCTGACGTACCAAGGCACGTGTGAAAACAAAGGGGCCCTGCGAGCCTGTCTGGTCTGCCCACCCCCCTTTCAGGAACTTGAACCTCTGACCGTTCACGTTCACCTAGGAAGCGGAGGCGCATTTAACTGGCTTCCTTTTCCCTCCTTCCTCTCCTCTCTCATGTCCGCCTGATCTCATAAAGGGATACGCATTACAATTTCTAAAAGCGTGCTGCTTCTCATATAATAATAGGGAAAACCAGGCAGTTGTCACTGTGTTGACGTGTTTAGGTTGACATCTCAGCTCAGAGATCGGAGTCAGAGCTGTGCTTAGAATCCGTCCCCATCCTCTTGGAGCGTCTGTTGCCTGCAGAGTCTCCTGCAGAAATTCCTGTTCTCACCTCGCAGGTGCATTGAGGGGGGCGGGCGGTGCTCCTCCTGGTTAAGCCGCTGCTTCCCAGCCGCCCCCTTTTTACCAGGCAGGTGGGCACCAGGGCCGGGTGAACCCTGGCTGCAGGGTAACCGGTCCCTCGATCAGGCCTGACCGTGATTTGTCAAAGATGCCGGGGCTGGAACAGCAGAGGCCGTCCTGTTAGTGTCTGTGGGGACAGGGAGTGGCGCTGGCATCTCACGCCTGCCGTCACACATGGCCATCCCGGGAGCTCACTGCCGCCCCTGCATGTTTATTAACTGCGCCTTGGCACCAAAGCCCCGATTGCTCGCTCCTGAAGCATTGCTTCTTTCCGCTGCGCCAGCACCACCTGTTGCCTTGTGAAAATGCGGCTTGCTGGGCCCTCGGCCGGGAATTGCTGAGCCTGAATTTCTAACCTTCCCTGGAACCGCACTGAGAGCCCCAGCCTTAGCCAGTTTGGGGACGGGGACCCCGGGTCATGCCGTCTGCCAGAAAGTTCCCTTCCACCTGCAGCTTTATTAAAGCTCACGTATGAGTAAGAATTTCTGCTTCCCAGATGCTCTCGTAGTTTTTGTGAAGCCGTCATTGGTAACTAAACTTGCATAACCTCAGCGGCTTCAAGGCTCTTACTCCCTTCCCGCCAGAATTAAGTCGCTGACCGGTTTTGAGGGCTTTATTGCTGTTTTGAACTGGCGCCTGTCATTTTCTCTGCGGCGTCTGCCCAGCATGGCCTAGAGAACCTGACCCCCACGGGGGCTCTCACGCATACGCTCAGGGTTGCCCCCTCCACGCTGGCCTAAACGTCGCAGCACTTTCTTCTTGTCACACACGAGCTCCTGTTTAAAACTCTGTCTTCTCCCTCGTTTCCTCTTGGTGTTGGAACGGGAACCCATTAGCCTTCTATAGTGACCTCTGAGTTTTTTAGTTTCGATAATTAAGTCTGAGTATCTTCGTTTCTGCAGTCAGGTCTGCAGTCAGGCGTAATTATCTCTTTTTTGTTCTGAGAGTCATAAAATTTAGGCTTGAAAGGCCTGAGAACAAATCCTGTCGTTCAAACCCAGCGCCACCCCCTCTGCTCGGGCGTCTTGGCCGGTGTCCTCCCTGAGGCCTCCGGGGACAGGACACCCGACGTCCGTGGCAGCTAGGCCCTGTGGGATAGCTCCTGAAATTCGGCTTCCTTTTGTTTTTCTGCTCTGGTCCTGGGCCTTTGCTTTGTGGTCACACAGTCTGACGTCCTGTCCGCAAGACCCCTCAGGCGCTTGGGGGCCGTGTTTGCAGGTCCCTCCTCCAGGGCCCGCGCTGCCTCTCGCATAACTGCCCCCGGCACCTCCTGCCCTGCCCTCTGGCGCCGCGTCTCTGTTCCGTGAGAATGAGGTCACAGCTGCGGCCTCGTCTCCCACAAAATGTCCCTGAAGCTCAGCCCTTGCTTCCGTCCGAGCCGCTCGCAGATGAATGTATTTGACGAGCCCCTTCGTGGTGGCAAGTGCGGCGGCCTCGCGGGCCGTGGACGAGCACCCGCCGCCAAGGGCCGCCGATGACTGCGCTCTCCAGAGCTTAGCCTCGTCCTTACACAGACTCTTAGCTCTGTTAGGAGGGCGATCCCAGGAGCTCCCTGGTGGCCAAGTGGGTTAAGGATCTAGCATTGTTGCTGCTGTGGTACAGGTTTGATCCTTGGCCCCGGAGCTTCAGAATGCTATAGGCCTGACCCCAAGGAAGTGTAATTACAGAAGCAGAGCTTTTTAAATGTTTCTTCCTCTGTCTGAAATGATGCCCGAAAGTTGGCAGTCATGTAAGAAAATCTCTCTTCGGGGAGGCCCCGGGGTGTGGACGTGCTGATAAGCACAGGCCTTGACGGGAGGGCAGGTGGCGAGGCTGGCGGCCGTTGGCCCCGGGGAGCGGATGCGGGGAGGGTGTTAGCTTGCTCTGTTTGGGGAAATGCTCGAAAACCTAAGTGGCAGATGGCAGGCGCCTGTGAGTGGAACTGGACTCTGATGGGGGGGGTGCGAGGAAGGCCGCGCGTCCTCCTGAGGGTCTGCAGCGGCGCCCGGGTCCAGAGCGCCCCGGCCGGGGGCGCTGGGGGTGGTCTTGCGGGGGTCCAGGAGCGGCAGCGTGGGCGGCGTGTTCAGAGCACCCGCTGTGCCCGTGGCCCCGCAACAGCGCCCCCCGCCCAGCCCCCCGCTGTCTTGCAGTACGACCCCCAGTTCGGGGACGCCTTCTGGAATAGCAGCAAGTACGGGATGGTGACCTACCTGCTGAGGATGATGACCAGCTGGGCCATCGTCTGCAGCGTCTGGTACCTGCCCCCCATGACCAGAGAGGTGGGTGCCGCCGCGCGGGGCCGCCCTCCCGCCGTGCCCAGAGCCGCGCTGAGCGCCGCCTTCTCTCTCGCAGGCGGAGGAGGACGCCGTCCAGTTCGCCAACAGAGTCAAGTCCGCCATCGCCCGGAAGGGCGGGCTCGTGGACCTGCTGTGGTGAGTCGCGGCCTGGGGGGGCCCGGGTCTCGGAAGCGGCGCCCCTGTGGCGGCGGCGGCGGCCGACGCGCCCTCAGAGCCCTGGATGCTTGGGCACGGCAGCTGACTGTCCCTTCCCGGGGACACGTGCTCCACAGCACCCGGGCGGCCCCGTCACGAGGCAGCGCCCCGGGGAGCCTCACGGGAGCGCTGGGCCCTCTGATGGCGTGTGTCTGGCAGCCTTGGGCCGACTTGAAAAGGCCGCTTTGGTCTTGGCATTAGCGTGTTCCCCGCTGGAGCGGGGCCGGCAGACCTTCTCTGCAGAGAGGCCGTATTCCCGGCTCTTGGGGCCTCGCGGCCCGGGGCGGCTGCCGGGCTCTGCCTTCGAGGTGCAGGAGCAGCGCGAGCCCGGGCGGGGAGAGCACGCCCGGCGTCAGTGCGTCCGGCCCGTGGGCCGCGGTTTGCAGAGCCTTCTGCTGGGCTGCGAGGTCGTCACAGTCCGGATGACAGGAGGCCGACGGCGACGAGCGCTGGACCGGGGACCCGACACGCACGCACGCCGCCGCCCCCGGGCCCCTCAGGTTTAAGCGCAGGGCTCAGCTCTGGGGCGCCTTTGAACCGAGTGGGCCTGTGAACTGACCTGCGAACTCTCAGGCGGTAGCTCGGCCCTCAGACGGTGGCCTTTCGAGAAACGCGCACATCGGCCGGGCACAGGGCCACCGCCGCTCTGCTGCGCCCACCGCCTCAGAGCCACTGCAGCGGTAGAAATGGAGCCGGCACTCCCGTTTTCCAGATGAGAAACGGGAACTCAGAGGGCCGGCTGGGGTTTGCAGCCGGCACCGAGGTGATGATGTTCCAGCGTGTGGGGCAGGCGTTGGGGTGACAGGTGGGGCTTGGGACTCTGCAGAGCATTTGTTTGGCGCCGTTGGTGGAGGTGCCGGTGAGTGAGGCCCAAACTCTGCGTTACTTCAGCTCCTTACCGGACTAGCCCTTGAGCTCAAAGCAGTAAGAACTCGATTTTTCCCTTTGGCTCTTTGCGTGAATCTGAAGCACTTGTGGGTCTGAATTTTACAGGTTTTATCATACAGATCAGTATTTCAGGTTCTTTGTAAGTCTCGCTCTTTCTTAAAGCTTGGCTTACCCTCCATTAAGCCAGATGCCTTCTGGAAATTGAGGATGAATGTTCAAGCAGAAGGAACTCTTAGCTCCTTGGAAAGTGTAAGCAGTTAGAAAACACCCTAGGAGTTCCCATCGTGGCTCAGTTGTTAGTGAACCCAGCTAGCATCCATGAGGACGCGGGTTCGATCTCTGGCCTTGCTCAGTGGGTTAAGGATCCGGTGTTGCCGTGAGCTGTGGTGTAGGTCGCAGACGCGGCTCGGATCCCGTGTTGCTGTGGCTGTGACGTAGGCTGGCAGCTATAGCTCTGATTCAGCCCCTAGCCTGGGGACCTCCATATGCCGTGGGTGCGGCCCTAAAAGGCCAAAAAAACAAAAAAAAGGCGCCCTGGATGAGAGCAGTGACCTCGGACCCCAGGGCAGGAGCGAGATGTGCAGGTGGAGCGTGTGGGGCCCAGGGCCGGTTTCCGAGGTCACCCTGATGAGGGGCCCGCGTGGTGCTGAGTCTCTGGCGGGAGCAGCAAGTGCGCCCAGCTGGGGCAGCAGCAAGGCCTCCGCCCTGGCACCCAGCCCTTCCCTCTCCTTTCAGGGATGGCGGCCTGAAGCGGGAAAAGGTGAAGGACACGTTCAAGGAGGAACAGCAGAAGCTGTACAGCAAGATGATCGTCGGCAACCACGAGGACAGGAGCCGGTCCTGAGCCCGCGCCCCGCCGGCCAGAGCCGCCTTGCTGTCGCTGCCTCCCCAGATGCGGGCTCCTCAGGCCGCTGTGCATTGGGGGCTCCAGCTTCTTCGGAGTCCCCCGGGCCCCTGGGGCCGCCGTCTGAGGGGGACGAGACTCCTCCTTATTTCTTTTCTGCTGAGCCCGTTGGAGGAATGCCATGAAAGCCGTCTGCATCGCGCAGTGCGCCTGCATGCTGCGCTCAGGGCCCGCTTGTCTGTCCCTGAGGCCCGCGTGCGCGCGTGGGGACCGTGCTGGGGAAAGGTGGCCCTGAGGGGCCCTTGCAGACGTATAAAAAAACTCTCGCGTGCAGGAGCTCTCGGCAGAAGGAAGCTCTGCGATCCCGAGCCCCTGCCCGGCAGCCACTCGAGGGTTCGGGAGCAGGCGGGCCGTGCTGAGTGCGGGCCCCGAGGACGCAGCGCCCGGACCACCCCCTGTGGCGCGTGCCTCGGCTTCCCTGTCTGTCACCTGGGTCGGGAGGGGAGGGTGGTGAAACCTACCTCACAGGGTTGTTGTGGGGGTTCGAGTGCCACCGCAGGCAAGGACGGTTCAGCCCGGTGTCACCGCCCGGGTCCCTGAGCGCGGCGGGAGGAGGGCTGAGCGCGGAGCCGCTCACGGGGCTTCAGGTTTGTTTATGTGGGTCAATAAAATTGTCTTTGATGGTGACTGAATCAGGGGTGGTTTCCCTTCGCTCCGTCCCCCCGGTTGGCCCGGGGCAGCGTTCGTGGCAGAGGTGGTTCTCTGACTTGAACCGCCCGCGGGGGACCCACGTGGCCTCTGGAACAAGGACCGGCGTCGTTAGAAGAAGGGACGCTCCTCTCCTGCCGACCTTTGCGTGGCTCCGGTTGATTCGGAGTTGCAGGTGTGGACAGGAGGCTTGGGGTGCCGTGTGTGGGGCGGCGGGTCAGGACGGAGGCCGCAGGCGGGAGCAGGCTCTGGAGGGGAGAGGAGGGCAGGGCGGCGGGTGCGGATCTGGTGCACCGTGGGCCCCGTGCACCTGCCTGCTGCACCGAAGGCAGGTGCCTGCTTCTGGGCCCAGCTGATTTCCGGTCCCTCGGGAAAGAGGGCTCCGCTCCCGTCACTTCTCCGTCTGCCTGTCCCTCCCACTCCCTCCCTGCTCCCGCAGAGCAGCCACTGCACCCTTCAGGGTTTTGCACAGAATGCGCCTCGACTTGGGGATGAGCGGGTGTTGGGGGCGTCCCCAGTTCGGAGGCCCCTGAGCCAGCAGCCCCTTCTCGCCCCGAGTGGCCGTGACTTTGTTTTAGTCTTCGATAGGCAGTGCTGTTTACAGCGTGTGAGAGCTATCGGGAAGGGTCTTTAAAAACTGGTCTTGAAGATCAAGCTCCCTTTTTAAAAGTTCCGCTTTTTAAAAGGTTATTGACAATTCGTCTATTTCATAATTTCCCTAGGTACCTTTCAACATTTTGGTTTTTTTAATTTTCTCACATTGTTTTCAGCCGATCTGTGTGGCGCTGACCCCCAGCACGGTGCCGCGGGAACCTGGTTTAGAGTCACCGCTGTGTAAAGAGCTTGTGGAGGCCAAGCAATGATTATTTTACTCTTACCTACTGAGAAGGGGTGCAAATGACACCACTATAAAAAGAAGTCTCCTGGAGTTCCCATCGTGGCTCAGTGATTAACGAATCCGACTAGGAACCGTGAGGTTGCGGGTTCGATCCCTAGCCTCACTCAGTGGGTTAAGGATCCAGTGTTGCCATGAGCTATGGGTGTAGGTTGCAGACATAGCTCTGATCTGGCGTTGCTTTGGCTGTCGCGTAAGCTGGCAGCTGCAGCTCCAATTGGGCCCCTAGCCTGGGAATCTCCATATGCTGTGGATGTGGCCTTAAAAAGCAAAAAGTCTAAAATTTTTATTTAGTGCTTGTTAGCAAGCATTTCAGATGCCTCAGATTGCTCCAGCCTTTTAAACTGGGGACCCTGCAGGCCCCGAGTTATTAAGTCATCCGTGATTGGTTTGGGATAACTGACCTGGCCTCATAAACCTTGCGACCCTTAGGAATGACGAATAGCGGAGAATCCTGTAAAGCAGTGGCCACCTTCTAGTCCTGCTTCCACTCCCACTACTCGTTTGCTGTTTAGAATTCATTTCTCTGTGTCTGTTTCCTGATCGTAACTAAGAACTTGGGCTGGATGACCTTTAAGGCCCCTACCATGTCTGAAATTTCTGTAATATATATATGTGTATATGTATTTTGGCCTCACCCAGAGCATGTGGAAGTTCCCGGGCCAGGCATCAAACCTGAGCTATGACAGTGACTTGAGCCATAGCAGTGACAATGCCAAGTCCTTAACCCTCTGAGCCACCAGGGAACTCATTCCTTCAAAATTTGCCTTTTTTTTTTTTTATGGCTACCCCTCAGCATGTGGAGTTCCTGGGAACAGCGGTCAGGTCTGAGCCAGAGTTGCTACCTAAACCACAGCTGTGGTAGCACCAGATGCTTATTAACCCACAGTGCCGGGTCGGGGATCAAACCCGCGTCCCAGCGCTCCCAAGACGCCACTGGTCCTGCTGTGCCACGGCAGGAGCTCCAACACTTCTGTCATGTTTACACCCGCAGTTCAGACTTAGGCTTTGAGCTCTGCAGTCATCTGGGCTCAGAAGTGAGTGAGTTTGTGTCGCCGGCGTCCTGCGGAACCCTGGGCCGGTGAACAGCTCCTTGGGAGCGTGTCCCAGGTGAGGAGAGCAAAGCCCCCCGCCCCGGGGCTCCAGGTGACTGTGGGGTTGAGTGGATCTTGGAAAAACTTTTTTCACTGAGACGGGGCATGTTTTCTCCCCAGCCGGCCAGAGAGGGTACTTTCTGAAAAAGCTGGTAAAACCCCTCTGATGGGCAGCACAGTAGAAAGCCGTCCCCGGGCCAGGGCTCAGCGAGCTCAGCTTATCCAAGGAGTTGGAGATGTTCACCTCCAGAAACAGGTGTTCTCCGGGTCAGAACCCACACGCGGCCGCTGCCCTTCAGCTTGGTGTGAGGTGAGGGTTGGGCGGCGGGGGGGGTTTGCTTTTCAGAGGCCCGAGTGCCAGGACCAGGCAGTGACAGACCTCGGCCCTGCACGGGGGCACCTTACCAGCGGTGGGCTTGGTCCCTCCTGCCCCGCAGAAGTCTTACGGCTCTGTCGACTGCCCACCTTCTCCTTCCTGGAATTGACCAGAACCTCAGCGGTCTGCAGGATGGCCCGGCCCTTGGTCCCGGATGACGAGGAGCTGTGGTGGGCGGGGCCCACGCACCTGCTGCGCATCCCGGGCCGACGGCCGTGGCCTCTCCCCTCGCACCTGCCGCGGGGGCCCTGCCGCGGGGCTGGGAGGGCAGCTGGCTGCACACACGCCGCCTCCGGGTGGGTTCGGGAGACGACCGGCCAGCCATCCATCTTCCGCCGCGCTAGCCCCCTCTCCCCCCGCCCCACAAGTCAATATGTCTCTCTCCGATGGGAAAGTTAATAAATTTTGCTCTAGATTAAAAGTATTGATCATTTCATTTGTAAACGATAAATAAAAAGGGGGAACTTTTCATCGCACCGGGGGTAGCGTGTGGTGTGTTCTGCGGGTGAAATTGCGCCGGCCGTGGGGGCCGGGGGGTGGGCGTCTTATATGCATTCTGCCCGGCCAGCTGCATTGATTTCCTATTAGTCTCCCGGCACCACCCAGTAACACATCATTTCAGTAGCTGCTATTAATGGTCTTTTGATAAATAATCACTTGTAAGTCAATAAATTTTTATTAAACAGTGTGGCTCTTTGATTTATTAAAATCCGACCGTGTTTGTCCGGGAGAAGAGGAATGCTGAATTGAAGTGGAAGCTTTCATACGTCTTCCTGACGCCCAGCAGTCACGGCACACTCCGGAGAAAAACAATTGCCTTTTAACCGAAACAAAACAGCCTGAGTTTGGAACTTGGGCCCAGGGAAACTTTATCTCCGTCAGCCTCAGGCTTATCCTGCAGGGAGCAGCCGCAGGCCCCAGGGGCTCAGAGTCAAGAACTTTGTGTTTGCTTCTGAACTGGAGAGGGGCCGGGCCTGGGCCCCCGAGGTTGCCTTCTCGGCAGCAGAGACACCCCCCCGCACCCCGGGCAGCCTGTGGGTCATCCCCGCTCCGGACAAGAGGTGTACCCTGTCTGGACACCCTCGAAAGGCAGACGTTTGGGATCCGTGAGAAAACTGGCAGCGATGGATCTCTTAGCTTCCTTCCCACCCAAGTCACCAAAGTCACATCCTGGGGCCGGAAATGCCAAGAGGTGGTTCGTATTTTATTGTGGAGTTTGGGCTGTACAGGATTATTCTAGAAAGTGAGTCAATAGCTGAATATTGGAGTCTTTTTTTTTTTTTTTTTGGTGAGATTTGTCATTGGCATAAAATTTGCTGTAAAGGGTTTAATTGGCTGAAAGTGTTTGACGAGTTTTCATTGAGGTTAATATGCCCCCAAACAGACCTGTATACATGGAGAGCCCAACCACCAACCACAGTACGGAATCACAAGTCCCAGCCGACAGGCGAGTCTGAGAACCAGGAAACGTTCTTAGGAAAACTGATGCCTGGGAGCTCCCGTCGTGGCTCAGTGGTTAACGAATCCGACTAGGAACCGTGAGGTTGTAGGTTCGATCCCTGGCCTCGCTCGGTGGTTTAAGGATCCGGCGTTGCCGTGAGCTGTGCTGTAGGTGGCAGGTGAGGCTCGGATCCCACGTTGCTGTGGCTGTGGCGAAGGCCGGCGGCTGTAGCTGCAATTTGACCCCTAGCCTGGGAACCTCCATATGCTGCAGGCGCGGCCCTAAAAAGCAGAAGAAAGAAAAGAGAGAGAAAGGGAGAGAGAAAGAAGGAAAGAGGAAAGACAAAGAAAAAAGAAAGGAAGAAAAAGAAAACTGATGCCTGGCCCTCCAGTGCCTCGACCCTGCCCCAGTCCAGGCTGCTGCTGCGCCTTCTGTTGCACCTACACGCAGTGTGACAGGTGCTGTCTTCTGAAGCGCAGATAGCTAGTAAATTCAGCTGAGGGCTTTAATGTTTTTAAACATTTGAGGAGTTCCCATCGATGGCTCTGTGGTTAATGAATCCGAATAGGAACCATGAGGTTGAGGTTCGATCCCTGGCCTCGCTCAGTGGGTTAAGGATCCGGCGTTGCCATGAGCTTTGGTGTAGGTTGCAGACACGGCTCGGATCCCGCGTTGCTGTGGCTGTGGCGAAGGCCGGCGGCTACAGCTCCTGTTAGACCCCTAGCCTGGGAACCTCCGTATACTGTGGGTGCGGCCCTAGACAAGGCAAAAAGACAAAAAAAAAAATGATGTGATCAGATGTATAAATCACATTTTAAAATGCTGTTAAAGAAAAGAAATTTTTTGTCTTTTTAGGGCCACACCCGAAGCATATAGAGGTTCCCAGGCTAGGGGTTGAATCAGAGCTGTAGCAGCCCGCCTACACCACAGCCACAGCAACACCAGATCCGAGCCGCATCCACTTGCTGCAGTGCCACTGAGGCCAGTGATCGAACCCATCTCCTTATGGATGCTGGTTGGGTTCTTAATCTACTGAGCCACAGCCAGAACTCCAAAATGTTTGGGGTTGTTTGTTTTTTGTTTTGGCCACCCTGCAGTATATGGAGTTCCCAGTCCAGGGGTCAGATCCAAACCATAGTTGTGACCTAAGCTGATCCTTAACCCACTGTGCCCGGCCGGGGATAGAACCTCCTGCATCCCAGCGCATCCAAGACGCTGCCAATCCCGTTGAGCCACAGCAGGAACTCCAACTCCAACATATTTTAAAATTTTAAACCTGCTGCTAGGGTTCTCTGTTGTTGCTTGAGTTCCTTTTCTGTCCCGGTCTTGGGGTGACAGCTGGGACCCTGAAGGTGGGCAGGACGTGAGCACGCAGGGCAGGTGAATATTAACACAGCTGTCCAGGAGCACGGCCCGTTCTGCCCCATGCGCAGGGGCAGCAGGGGGAGAGGGCCAGGGGGCTGTGCCTAAGGCTTGGGCCCACCCGTCCCCAGGGTGGCCCAGGGGTGAACCCAGTCAGGGAAGCCACAGGACGGCATGGCCAGCAGCCTTCTAGAACATGAGTAGCAGTAAGTACACTCTGCATTTTCCGCGTGCGCAAGTCAAGTCCACTTTCAAGGTGAAACAACTGACTCGGGACGCGCTTCCCCTGGGCTTGCTCACCCTGGGACCTTGGTGGAGAAACTGGAGAAGGCTCATCTCGGGATTTCTTGCAACTTCGGTGAATTTACTTCCGGATTCTGAGTCAAGTTCATTAACCCTGGGAAAGGAGTGACTCCTGCTGTGTGGCTTCTGTTATAGCTGCGGGGCTGGGGTGGGGGTGTCAGCTCCAGGACTCAGCGAGCAGCCGAGCCAGCACCCAGCAGGCACCAGGAGACACAACCAAGCAGGGGGGGAGGCGGGCAAAGGTGGCTGATGGGCCATGAGAAGCTTTGTCTCCCTTGGGAATAAGGGCGGCGATCCGAAGTTTCTAGAATGGAGGACCCAGTGAGCCCAGCAGAGCTGGGACCCCAGGGCTCCCAAACCGCACTTGATTGCAGGCGACCCTCCACCCTACTGCTGACTTGGTGCTGAGTGGAGGGTCAGGGGTGGCGGCCAGGAGGCGCCATCCAGAGGGTTCTGCCATCCAGAATCCTCGGCCAGGAGTTTCTTCTGCTCCCCGCCCTCCCCCAGCCCTGTTTTCCGGGTCCGGACAGTTACTAACAGCCCACCCCCGCAGCAGAGGGCTCTGCAGAGGGGCTGGGGCCGCGCGGCTCCTGGGGCGCCTGGTTGCGGCGGCTGCAGCCAGCCCTGGGATTGATCCCCCAGCCGTGATCTGTCATTTCTCCTGGGCAGGCGCTGTTTTCTCTTGCTTGGGGAGCCCCTTCGACACCTGCTTTATTTTTCTTCCTGCGCTGACGTGACGGGAGACAGGTGTTAAACTACTTAATCACTTTAAAATTGTTTTAATTTTCTGTTTTTTATTGATCTCTCCAGCACCAATTAATCAGCTCACTGGACCAGGCAGTTAGTACATTAAAAATTGTCAGGGAGGCCGTGCATCTTGCAAAATGTCTAAAAAAATATTCGGCTAGCAAATTTCGTTTTTCTTTGGCATGCAACAGTGCTTAGAACTCCCACTCGCAAGGGGCCCCCACCTCGGGGGCTTGCATCTGGGGTTTGGGGGGGTGCAGGGGAACTGCCCATAGGAAAAATGGAAGCCGATTCCCTTTTCATCACCGATTTTCATCTTTCCTTCCACTTTTGTTCACCTCTCCCCGCTCGTTGGGTCTCCTTTCCCCAAGAGTGTTGTGAATTTTCCAGAAAGGGGCACTTGCTCTGGACAACGTGTCCCAACCCCCGCAAGGGGCGGGACTTCACCTGCTGTAACTGCTCTTGTGACCAGCCAGGCACCAGACCCTCAGCCAGATTTCCTTTTGCTGGGACATCTGCGCTTTGAAACTTGTCCCCATGATGCCAAAGCCGCCTGTCTGGGGTGGGGGGGTACTGCTAAACCTGGTAAACTGTTGGCAGGTGGCTGTGGGTCACGCTGCCTGGTCCCTGGCATCCAGGCAATGAGCCTGAAGTCCGTCCATGGAATGTTCTGGACAGCCCTCCACCCCGCCCCCCCCAGTCACCTGGTCCTGAGTGGCCAACCCTTGCCACTTGTCTTTTATCGCCTCTCTTGAAAATTATTAACTGCTGGCTGTACTTTCTGAATGAAATAAAACCTGGACACAATAACCAGGGGCTTCGATAGTATTTACCTGTTTTCCGATTTTTGCCACTCTTGGCATTTTTTTTTTTCCCCATCGCTTTCCAAAAGCGAGCCTCTTCTCTCTTTGGTGGCAAATTAAGTATCAAACAGCCTGTCTGCATGGTCTGAGTTGTCTGCTCCCTTCCGGCGGGTACCACCCTCTCAGACATCGCTCACGCACCTTGGCCTGTTCCCTCTGCTCCCAGCCGACCGAGCGAAGCCCTTTGCAGCCCTCCTCCCACCCCCAGGCTTCACGGTTCACAAAGGGCCCTCCGCCCCCAGACCGCAGGCGCAGCCCTCTGGAACCAGGGCCGGCAGCCCCCACCTGAGCCTGTTGGCCGGGGACTTATCTGCCCCAACACCCAGCCCCACCCGCCCTTATTAATTGATATATGATTGGGCTGCAGCATATAATCTCATATTGATTTTCTCTCCGGATGCCACAGCTCTATTTGCTCACATCTGCCTTGTGTTTAATTGGTGCTTTGCTCTGGAAACGAGTGACCTTATCAGCCTGTTTGGTTTCTTTTCCCGGGGCACACAGGCATGCTCACGCCCTCACGTGCTCAGGTTGGCCAGCCCAGCCCGGCCTCTCCCTGACTCTCCCTTGAGGCTTTACTTGGGGGCGGCGGGGCGGTGAAGAATGACCCAGAAGGGCCTTCTCCCAGACTTCCTGTCTTTACACTTGACCTCCTGCGCTGCGGTTGAGCCTGCGCGTGCGTGTGTGTGTGTGTGTGTGTGTGTGTGTGTGTGAGGCGTACTGGGGAAATACTCCCATTGGGGTCACACCTGGGTTCCAATCCATCTGCTCCTCTTATGTGGCCTTGAGGCTAACATATTGCATTTTTCTGCACTGAGCAACACGGGATCCGAGCCGTGTCTGCAGCTCACGGCACCTCCGGATCTTCAACAAACTGAGCAAGGCCGGGGATTGAACCTGTGTCCTCATGGATGTTAGAGTCATTTCCTCTGAGCCACGATGGGAACTCCCCCCACCCTTTTTTTTTTGGCCATGGTCTCGGCACGCAGAAGTTCCCAGGCTGGGGACCAAACCCGAGCCACAGCAGTGACAACACCAGGTCCTTAACCCACTGAGCTAGCAAGGAACACAGAAAAAAACACAGAATACCTGCTTTGCAGCATTCTTAGGAAATGCGCATCAGTCATCGCACAGGGTGCCTGCCGGCACTTAGTAGGTGCTCAGGAAACAGTTACCCCACTCAGCCCTGTGCAGCCGGCTGCCGGTGTGAGAGATCGCAGCCCTGTGTGCTTGGAAGATAAAGGGAGTCTCCTGCAGCCACCGCGTCCATGTGGGGTGGGAAGCTCGTCCCCCGCGGCGACAGCTCGGGGAGGGTCTTTGCCACAGGGCACTGAAATGTCCACTCCCTTGTCAGAGGCCGGCACTGCGGACTGGTGACCGCGGTCCTGCCTGGGCTAGTCTGCCTGGGCCTTTTTGTAGCAAAGGGAAGACAGGCCAGAGGCAAACACAGTTTCCTATTGACACAGCGTTAATTCTCCTGCTCAGACAGGTGAGTGCGCTTTCACTCACTTTAGCAAGATTAATGATGTATGTTTGGCCACGAAGGGCGGCCTAATGAGGGGCTCTGAAGCCTGGGCTTCTGGGTTGGCTGTGGGGAGACAGGCTGGCAAGCTGCTCGGCGACGTGGGGGACAAAACGGCTCCAGCTTCACCGCTTTCCACACCAGGGGCTTCCTCCCCTAGCCCTGGGAAGAAGCCGGCTCTCGGAATTATTGGTTGAAGAATGCGTCCTGGCGCTGCCGGGGGTTTATGAGTGACAAGGAGAGCTTCTCAGCGGACCTGCAAGTCAGCGCCCACGCCGCTGCAAGAGCCCCGTCCCCACAAGCTCCCTTCCCACCTGGGCAAACTAGGTCCCTGCTCCATCCGCCCCCGAGGCCGCCGTCGAAAGTGGGGTCAGTCTCTGGTTCAGGGCTCCAGAGAGTGACAGCGTAGTGGAGGGGACAGGCCAGGGTCTGAGAAGGACAGGAAGAGGAGCGTGGAGACCCGCTAGGATGGGAGTTCCCGCTGTGGCGAGTCTTGTGAGCCACTGGGAAGCAGATTTGATCTCAGGCTCTGGCACAGTGGCTTAAGGATCTTGACACTGCAGAGGCTGTGGCTTAGGTCACAGCTGCCGCTCGGATCTGATCCCCGGCCTGGCCCGGGAGCTCCGGGTGCCACAGGGCAGCCAAAAAAGAAAAAATAAAGGAAACACCACAAAAGAAAATGTCATACCATTTGTTATGCATATAAAATGCGCGCATGCGCACGACCACCCAGGATGCCCCAGGGCCTTAGGGCGGGATGCCTGGGCCTATGAATGACCAGGTAACAAGACTGCATCCCAGCAGCTTCTGCTTTGTTACTCGGCGGGGTCAGCAGGGCTCAAGAAGCCCAGAGCTGGACGCTTCTCAGCAGAACAGCCCGAGGCAGATGACAGTGGAGGTGGCCGGGGTGGGGCCCGCAGACTAGGCCGTCCCCTCCAAGCCGGCCTTGAGTCAGCAGAATCCCCCTGGGAACTCAAGTGTCAGACCCCCAAGAGCCAGGCTCCGTTCACATCAGGAATTTGACCTCGGCTCGAAACTAATAAACACTGGGGCTGAGAGGAATGGTCTGATCCAGTCCCTTTATGTCACTAAGGATGGGCCCTTCTCGTGGAGCCGTTGAGCTGAGAGAGGAGAGCTGGGGAGTAGAGAGCAGAAGTGTGGGAGTTCCCACTGCAGTGCCGTGGAAAGGAGTCCAACCAGTATCCATGAGGAGGCGGGTTCAGTCCCTGGCCTCAAGCAGTGGGTTGGGGATCAAAAGTGGCTCCGATTTCTCATTCCTGTGGCTGTGATGTAGGCCGGCAGCTGTAACTCTGATTCAGCTCCTAGCCTGGAAACTTCCACACGCCGTGGGTGCGGCCCTAAAAAGCAAACAAACAAACAAAAAACTAGAAAAGAGAGAGGAAGTGTGGGGCCAGCTCGCAGAGAAGGAAGCCTGGGAAATTCGAACCCAGGGCTGCTCCACCTGTCCATCTGTCCCCATATCCCCAACAGGCTCCCTGGCAGAGCCAACCTATAAGCAAACAACAGGATTAAAAGAAAGAAAAAAATGTTTCATTAACGTTTTACTAATGTCTCAGCTCTAAATGATATAGACCCAACTCAATCAGACTCAAGACAAAAGGGTGGGGTCTTATCTTCTGAAAATTCTAGGGGCAGTCGAGGCCTGGCTGAAATAACATCACCAATTCCGTCCCCCGTCCCCAGACCTTTCTCCCGGGGCCGGCTCCCTTCCCCGGGCGGGATAGCCCAGCCCTGTGGCCACACGGCGCTCCAGGTAGAGAGGGAAACACTTCCAGCAACCTGGCCCTTCTCTCATTGGCTGGGATTGAGAAAAGGGCCCAGCCCTGGACCAATCCGTCAGATGACGGGGGAGGTGGCATTCGCTGATTGGCTTAGGGCGGTGTCACTCATCCAAGCCCAGAAATGGGGGGGTGGAGTCGGCCCACCCACACTAGTTAACCACAGGTGACTGTAGGGTTGTTCTGGGTGGAAAGTTCGGGTCGTTTTATCCGAGGCGGTAAGGATCTGCCCGGCGGAGCACTGCACCCCCAGGGAGGAAGCTGCCATTCACTCGGCAGCGCACCGTACACCACAGTTTTCCTGCAGTCAGGGTCCTCTGCCCTGGCTGTTTCCACCGTGCCTCTGGCTGACCCAGGAAAGCCGCACCGGAACCCCCGAGGCCGACGCGGCTTCCTCTTCCAGAACTCTGCTGGCACCCTGGCTACCTTCCCTGACCGTGGGACTCTTTCTCACCCGGGCAGGAAGCACAAGCCGTGGGGACTCAAGGTGGGTCCCTGAACAGGGACCCAAAGCGAGCGGGAGAGCCAACCCGTGTGGATTTAAGTCGGGCTTCTAAGATTTGCCAAGTTCATCCACTCCCAGTGCTCCTTGCACTTGTTAACCAGGCACGTTGCAGGAACACACCTGCCAAGGGAGCCAAGATGTCCCAGAAGGGCCCTGGGAATCTGTATGTCTGACAAGCCTTATTGTTCCCAGACTGAGGGACTCCAGCTAAATGAACTGCCTCTCCAGCTGTGGGGTAGCTGCTCCACCCAGGGACACTGGCTGTGGGTTGTAAAACAGTGGAACCCACACCGAGAAAAACGATGTTTGCTGTGGTCCTGCCTGGGAATGCACCTGATCCGTCCCCTCCATGACGAGACCTCACCCAATCCTTCTGTGTCCTCTTTCAGGCTTTCAGGTGGCTGTCAGGTCCTCATACACTTGGGAGTTGACACAGCCCTGGACTTAGAGTGGAAAGATAAGAAGTTTTGACCTTGAGTAGGTCTCATTTTCCCTATGTGCAAATTGGGGATAAAACCTGATAATAATAATGATGAATCAAATGAAAAAATGTACAAGGAAGTGTCTAGAAGACCACAATATTAGTGTTGAGAATGGGAATCTGGTCACTGCTTTTCTTTTGCAACTTCCCCTTGGCAATGGATTTCCGGGGCCAAGGGTCAGATCTGAGTCAAAGTTATGACCTAAACCACAGTCACGCATCACTGGATCCTTCACACGCTGTGCCAGGCCGGGGATCGAACCTGTGTCCCAGTGCTCCCAAGATGCTGCCAGCCCCGTTGTGCCACAGGAGGAACTCCTGGTCACTGCTTTTCATTCAAACTCTCAACTCTGAATTTTAGGTGGGAGACACTGTGGTTCTGACGGATGGAAGTGGCCTTTACGCTCGTGTTCCTTCTTCCGTATTAAGGAAGTGATGCTTTCGATGAGCTGTGTGGCCAGGTTTGGGTCAATTGCAAATCACACCTGCGTTCAAGTCTGTTGCCTTTAATTCACTTCTCTCTCATTCTGAACCACCGCTCTTGTGCGTCCCTCTGTTTCTTTTGGTGAAGCCATTCCTCAGGGCACTGAGAGCTTGGCTTTCCCTTTCCTTCCAGGGAGCCCGTCTTCTTCTTCTAGACACGGAGCATCAGG
This sequence comes from Catagonus wagneri, assembly GCA_004024745.2. Taxonomy (NCBI): domain Eukaryota; kingdom Metazoa; phylum Chordata; class Mammalia; order Artiodactyla; family Tayassuidae; genus Catagonus; species Catagonus wagneri. Next base: position 3,716,778 of record PVHT021183523.1, on the reverse strand, counting down.
AGGCTAGAGGCTTGTCCTGTGCTTGTGCTCCCAGCAACCAGCATGGCGCCAGCTACTGAGTGCATGGGGTTTCATCTATAGCACATAGGATCCTAATTTTCTCTCTAAACAGTTTGAAACTCACGCTAAATTCAAACGGGCCTTCTCTCCTTTCCTTTTGTGGTGGGGAAGAGTGGGAGCTCCAGAATCAGTCTGAGTGGGTTCTGTGCCCCAGGGTCCTTGGTTGTAAGGTGGCTGTCACAAGAGCAGTGCTTATTTCCTGTGGGTTTGTTGCAAATTAAATGATAAGTAAAGTCCCTAGAAGAGTGCATGACAGTGTTTTTTTTTTTTTTGTCTTTTTTTTTGCCTTTTATCTAGAGCTGCACCCGCCGCATATGGAGGTTCCCAGGCTAGGGGTCTAACAGGAGCTGTAGCCGCCGGCCTTCGCCACAGCCACAGCAACGCGGGATCCGAGCCGCGTCTGCAACCTACACCACAGCTCACGGCAACACTGGATCCTTAACCCACTGAGCGAGGCCAGGGATCGAACCCGCAACCACTGCGGTGGTTAACCGCTCGTTAACCACTGAGCCACGAAGGGAACTCCCATGACAATGCTTTTGTGTGTGTGTGTTTGTTTTGGCTACTCCCACATGACGCTGAAGTTAGTGGGCCAGGTATTGAATATGCACCACAGCAGTGGTAAGGCCAGCTCCTTAAATACTAGGCCACCAGGGAACTCTGCACTGAATGTTTAATAAACATTTTTGGAGCTCCCATTGCGGCTCCGTGGGTTAAGAACCTAACGTAGTGTTTATGAGGATGCAGGTCTGATCCCTGGCCTCGTTCAGTGAGTTAAGGATCCGGCATTGCTGCAAGCTGCAGCAGAATTCGCTGGAGAGGCTTGGATCCAGTGTTGCCACAGCCGTGGCGCAGGCCAGCAGCTGCAGCTCCAATTCAACCCGTGATCCGGAAACTTCCATATGCCGCAGGTGTGGTCGTAAAAAGAAAAGAAATAATCCGTGGGATGCTATACCAGGAGGGGTCGTAGGTGTGGTCTTGGCAGCAGCCGCGTGGTGAGAGGACGCGGCACAGACTCCGGGGCTGAACACTCCTGTCTGAGGAAGTGGGGCACCTTGGTTCCTTTGCCTGCCTCAGTTTCCTCATCTGGAAAATGGGGATGTGACACTGTACGTGGCTGTTGGAAGACAAATGCGTGGGTGTGAATAAAGCATTTCCAAGGAGCCCCATCCCGAGAAGGTGCTGGAGTTTTCCTTCCCGTGTGATAGGGGACAAACGGCTGCCTCATTGGCATCCTGGCCTGATGGAAAGCTCCTGGGGACAAGGTGAGCACAGGGTGTCACTCGCCTCGTTCCCAGGACCTCTGCCTCCCGGATGAGGTGGATCCCTCCCACCCCAGGTTTGCCTTAAATGCCATAAACTCCCAGCCCAACCGGTACCCAGTGGAAATGACATGATCCAACATTCAGAGCAGCAGAATTTCTTGCTGTCTTTTTTTTTTGGCAGGAGAATTTTTATTTGGTACCATTTTATTTGTCTGAGCATCATCAATGTTGGACTTCAAGGCCCCTTCAAGGAGACAGAGCTCCAAGCCTCTGGCGGAGACTAGAACGGCCAGACCTTTATCAGCGCCCAGCCCACCTCACTGTAACGCCCCTCCCCCACCTTGAACACCCCGGCCACTCCCTCTTGCGCCTACCAGGAAAGGTATGTGACCCACTCCTTACCCCGCCCCTGCAGGGGCCTTATACGCCCCCAGCCACCCAGCAGGTGTGTCGAAAGAGCCCTCTTTCCCCAACCGATCAGCAGATGTATTCGAGACCTCGCCTCTCTCCCTGGGCTTTAAAAACAGACACGACCTGCTGTATAGCGCAGGGAACTGTATCTAGTCGTTCGTGCTGGAATATGATGGAGGATAATGTGAGAAAAAGAAAGTATACATATATAAATGTGTGTGTATGATTGGATCACTTTGCTGTGCAGCCAAAGTTGACAGAACATTGTAAATCAACTGTAATAGAAAAAAAAATCCAAAATAAACAGAAACAAACACACATGACCACGTGCTCATCTTCGGCTCTCCCTGGTCATCAGGAATCATACCGCTGCGATAGCAGCAAGTCTTTTTTTTTTTTTTTCAATTTTTTTCTGTCTTTTTAGGGCCACACACGCAGCATATGGAGGTTCCCAAGCTAGGGGTTGAATCAGAGTTACAGCTGCCGGCCTACACCACAGCCACGGCAACGCAGGATCCGAGCTGTGTCTGAGACCTACACCACAGCCCCCAGCAATGCCAGATCCTTAACCCACTGAGCGAGGCCAGGGATTGAATCCACATCCTCACGGATGCCAGTTGGGTTCTTAACCCGGTGAGCCACGACGGGAACTCCGAGGGTCCAGTTTTGACCCAGGCTGTGGGTAGGTGACAGATGTGGCTCGGATCTGGTGTTGCCGGGGCTGTGGCTTAGCCCTTAGCTGCAGCACCGATTTCACCCCTATGCTGCAAGAGCGACCCTAAAAAGAAAAAAATAATAAAGAAGAAAAAAAGAAACATATCTGCAAGCTGGCTTCAGCCCTCAGCATCTGGGTTGCCTCCCTGCTCTCAGTCCAGAACCTCAGGGGGTTAGCAGGTAAATGCACCATAACCTGCAGGTAGCGGCTGAATTGCGAAGGCTCAAGTCTTCACAGGGGTGGGTGATTATGACTTTGGACTTGCTGGTCCCGCTGTGGTGCAGACACTGGCTCTACTGCTTCCTAGTGAATTTGAGGGAGAAGAAGGGAGCGTGAACACACTGATGGGTGACTGTTCACACCGCTTTTACACCGTGGACGTGATTCTAGTTCGTCTTCTGCTGGGCCTTAGAGAGCTGGCTATCAGCCTGACTTTACAGATGATGAAAGTGCATTTCAAGGAGTTAAGGACAACTTGGTCACAATGACCCAGTGGCTACTTGGCAACATGGGGATTCGAACTCTGGACTGTTGGCCTCCACGGCCCTCTTGAAATAACATAGCAGACCCTGTTGAGTGTCTGTATACGGCAGGCATGCGCGTGAGTTCTGATCTCACAGAGACCCTACAAGGAATGTCTATTATTCCCACTTTACAGATGGATAAACCGAGGCCCAGAGGTTCAATCACTTGCACAAGCACCCAGGGTGGTGGGGCCAGCATTTGAGCCCAGCTCTAACCCAGGGCAGTCCCCTCTGCCCTGCTGCAGGCAGGGACTAGGACTGGTAGGCTTCTGGCCCCAAACCCTAGGAGGAGGAGGAGGGGCTGCCGGGAGTTCAATTTCGGTTCCCAATCTCCTCTTTTTTTTTTTTTCTTCTTTCTAGGGCCACACCTGTGGCATATGACAGTTCCCAGGCTAGGGGTCAAATAAGAGCTGCAACCGAGGCCTACGCCACAGCCATAGCAACTCCAGATCCGAGTAGCATCTGCAGCCTATGCCACAGCTTGGGGCAAAACTGGACCCTTGGAGTTTCTGTTCTGGTTCAGCGGGTTAAGAATCCGACTTCCATATGCCGAGGGTGTGGCCCTAAAAAGACCAAAAAAAAAAAAAAAAAAAAAACTGGATCCTTAACCCACTGAGTGAGGCCAGGGATCAAACCCACATCTTCACGGACACTGTGTTGGGTTCTTAGCCCCACTGGGAACTCCCCAGTCTCCTCTTCGTTGCCATAAGGGTATGGTCATTCACAACCTACTGACACACTGCCATCCCTACCTTCACCCCCGCCCACCTCTGCTGGGGACATGTCCTGGGTCCTTCCTACACTGGGAGCCACAAACATCAGGTCTTTGGATGAGGCGGAACCTGTGCCCGCCACTTGTAGCCTCCTGGGCTGCAGTCGTGGCAAGACTCAGGGCCCGGGACTGAATTTCTTGCTCCTCGCTCATCCCTGAAAAGTTTGTGATGAGATAGGAGGGAAGTTGCAAGAAGCGTGAATAGCCTAAAAGTAACATAGCTTATTTCTTTTTTCTTCTTTTTCTTTTTAGGGCCGCACCCACGGCATATGGAGGTTCCCAGGCTAGGGGTCCAATCGGAGCTGTAGCCGCCAGCCTATGCCACAGCCACAGTAACACCGGATCCAAGCCACGTCTGCGACCTACACCACAGCTCACGGCAACGCTGGATCCTTAACCCACTGAGCGAGGCCAGGGATCAAACCCACAACCTCACGGTTCCTAGTCAGATTCATTTCCTCTGCACCATGACAGGAACTCATTTCTTTTTTAACTCAGCATATACAAGAAGGCCCTTTGTGACCAGAAATAAAAAAGGGAAGGTTGCGGGAGGAGTTCCCTGGTGGCCTATCAGTTAAGGATCCAGCGTCGTCACTGCTGTGGCTTGGGTTTAATCCCTGGCCCCGGGAACTTCTGCATGCTCTGGGCGTGGCCAAACATTTTTTTAAAAAGCAAAAAAACGAAGGGCATATGTGCATGGCTTATGATTTCTTTACGATGGATGAAAAGAAATAACGCCGAGTTCTCCCCAGCTACACACAAGCACACACCCATGTGTGCTCGCACGCACGCGCACATGTGCTGGAGGGCAGGGGTGAGGTAGGGGACACTGGGAAGGCTGGAATTCTTGACCCAGAGTTCCCAGTGGCAGGTGTCCCAGAACTTGGAGATTGGAGGAGGTTTTGTTTAGCTCAGCAGATGTTTCCTGGGCAGAAAATAAGTTTCCCCAGGCTTGATTTAATATTCACCCCAAACAATGTAAATCAGACGGGCAAGAATTGCAGGTATGATAGAGCAGTTAGGATTGTAACAGGCTTAAAAACGAAGCAAAGGATCACGGGTTTTCTGGTCCCTGGCTTCTTCTTCCACACCTGCCTTGTGACTTGACACCTGGATCATGCTCATAGTCTTCTCCAGCCAGCAGGCCCCAAGGCTCTCCTCAAATCGCTTAGCAAATCCTTGACCTTGCTTTTTGTCTCTGTGGCTGTGATGAGCAGGTCCTGGGTCCCCCCCAGGCCGCTGTCCCCCTTGCTGCAGAACGGTTGTGGGGCCTGGCTCAGGACTCCAGAGTTGGGCTCCGGCCAGGAGCACGCAGAGGAAGCGCTTTATTTCCTCCCCACATTGCATGCAGAGACCTCGAGGGCGAGCCGAGCCTTGTGGCAGAGGGAGGGTTAGAGTTCAAAAGCATCCTTTATCTTGCTACGTGCTGCACCCACCCCATCCTCTGGGTCCGGTAGGGTTATGATGAAGGGTGCGTGTGCACATTTCTGAGAGGCCCTCGTTCCCGCTCCAGGCGGACTCCACCGGCCAGATTCTCCCACCCTGGGGGCCCAAGGGCTCGGACAAGGACTTGGGGCTGCTGCCCACAGCTCGGAGGCCTTGTGGGTGTTCTAATAGACGCTTGCAGCTGGAAGGTCCTGAAAGCACCTGACCTTCCAGCATCTGGTTTTACTGCAAAGGCGTCGAGGAGCTCCCCTCTGTGCAGACACGACGGCCCGGGCATTGGCTCAGGGGGCCTCGCCCCGCTTCTGGGACTTGGTTGAGGCACTTTCTGGGTCTCCATTTTCTCATCCATGCAAGGGAGTCAGTCCGTAGCTCCCAGGTCAGGGGAGACAGTCCGGCCTTCCACGTGGGTGGAGCTAGCAGGTGTTTGGTCCGTGTGCATGTGACGATTCTCTGTCCCGGGAGTTTTCCTTCCGGAGTCTAATCCCCAATAGATAATTTCCCACGCGAGCCTACAGACTCCTGGAGGTCAGGGGCCCTGCTAAACCCCTCTCGAGTTTCTTTACTGCCATGTTGCCTGGCATGTACCAGCAGCCAGACTTCCGCTTGACCCAGGTCTGCAGGTTTCCCGCCTCCCAGAGCCCTGCCCCCGCCCCACCGCCGCTGGCACATCTGGGACCCCAAGGCCAATTTCATGGATGCACACGAGCCACGGGAGGCTTCTAGGGTTTTTATTTTCACTCCTGATTTTTTTTTTTTTTAAAGCCAGTGAAGAGGGGAGAACGCCGGGAGCCCTTCGGTGCTGCCTTCTTCTAGGGCTACGCCCGCTCCCGCCTCCCCCAGCCCCTCCCCGCTGCTGGGCAGCGCCCTGGGCAGCACCAGCTCCGCGGGCCAGGCCTCCGGGGAGCCCAGGAAACCGAGGGCCGAGGGGTCCATGCAAGCCCCGGGTGCAGCCCCTACACGCAGGCCCTCTCCTCCCCCGTGTGGCGACCTCAGGGGAGGAGAGGGGCTTCTCCTGCCCCAAGTCCCTCCCCAGCGGATGCTCTCGTCTGCCCCACCCCCCTCCCGGGGTCCTGTCCTTGCAGCCGGCCCTCTGGCTACAATTCCGATCTTTTGGGGGATTCTAATCTCTTCCTGTCTTGGTGGAGGGTGGGCGTGGGGGGAGGGGTGGGGTGACTGTGGGGGAGGGGCGAAATCCCTCTGAGGGCAAAGTGGAGACAGGCTCCCAGGGCGGGCGGCAACCTCCAGGAACTTGAATCTTGAGTCGGGGTTGTCAGGGGTGTTCCTTCTTTGCTGGGACCCATGTCCCCTCCCTGGGAAGGGTTTCCTCCAGCCTGGGTTAGGTTTTTGAATTCTTGTTTTTTTCTTTTTTGTCATTTTTTTTTTTTCCTTTTAGGGCCGCACCTGCGCACATGGAGGTTCCCAGGCCAGGGCCGCCGAATCGGAGCTGCAGCTGCCGGCCTTCGCCACAGCCACAGCAACGCCAGATCCCAGCGAGTCTGCGACCTACACCACAGCCCAGGGCAACGCGAGATCCTCAACCCACTGAGCGGGGGGCCAGGGATGGAACCCGCATCGTCACGGATACGAGTTGGATTCCTAACCCGCTGAGCCACAACGGGAACTCCTGGGTCAGGTTTTTGGCTCCCGAACTCCAGTGGGATGCCTGCTGTGCCACAGTCCTTGGAGGGTCCTTGGCCACAGTCCGAGGCCAGCCCTGCTTCTGCAGTCAGCTCGCGACTGATCTGGGCCAAGCACCCTGGTCTCCTGTCTCCCGGAGCAGTGGAGAGGCAGGAGAACCCTGCGGAGCCAACAGCTATCACGGTGGCGTGCGTGGGACCCCATGGCCAGTATTCTGGCTGCAGACCCCTGGTCGTTTCCAGACACCTGTGCACCTAGAATCTGCTGAGCTGGCAGGGCCGTGCCTGGGTCTACGCGCGTGCAAGAGGGCAGGGGGGGTGCCGGGTCCCGCGTCTCCGCCCCTCCTCCCCTGGGAGACCGGCCTCCTCCTCGCCCTCCGCCCCGCCCTCTGCTCCTCCCCCCCTGCATCCTCCTCCAGGTCCCCCTCCTCTTCGTCCCCCACCGTCCTCCATCCATCCTCCCCCTCGATCCTCCAGCCTCCCCCACCCCCGCCCCCTCCCTCCTCCTCCTCCGCCGCCGCCGCCGCCAGCGCCCCGAGTCAGCGCCGCGCGGGGACGCGGAGGCCGCCCGGCGGGGGTCAGACGCCGTGCGCGCCCAGGCTGAGCACCGAGAAGGCGGCGCGGTGCTTGCGGAGCAGCAGCCGGATCTTCTCGTCGTCGGAGTCGGGGTCCAGCGGCTTGTTGTACTCGTCGTCCTCGTTCTCCGAGGCCGGGCGGTCCCCGCCTGCGCCGCCCGGGGCCCGGGGCGTGGAGGACGAGGGCTCCAGGGCGCTCTTCTTCCGCCACTTGGTCCTCCGGTTCTGGAACCACACCTGGGGCGAGAGGGATTCCGAGCATCGCGCACGCGGCGCACAGTGGGCCCCTTTGGGGAGGGTGGCGAGTACCCGCCGTCCTCATTTTTATAGTGGAATAAATGGCTCGTTAATGGACTAGGCTGTCTTATTCACAGTGCTTTTTTTTTTTTTCTTTTTGGAAGGAGGCAACAAAATATAAATAAACGTGAGGGCAGCAGCCTTTTCGCTTAGCTGTGACGGTCTCTGCCTGTATCTTCCTCCCCTTTGCCACCTGGGTACTTGGGCGGAAGGGACTGAGATGCTTTTAACCTCACAGACCTTCACCGGACTTCACGAATTATTTCCCCTCAGCTTAAAAAGTCACATATGCTCATTGGTAAAGACAGAAAGTACCCCAGGGAGCAAAGCGGTGTGGGAGAGGCCTTCCTCTTGAACTTGGGGCCTCCTCTCCAGTTTAGGGCAGAGAGGGCTGCAGGGGTGGCTGGCTGGCTGCAGGTGCAGGGCCCCCGGAGGGTCCAGACCCGGGTCCCAGCCGCCCCTGCGCTGCCCTCTCACCTCAAGCCTGCCCTCTTGTGGCAGAGACGGGCAGTTCCAGCATAGCTCAGAACTTGCTTCTTTGGTGCCTCCCACCCAAAGGCCCCCCCAGGGGAACGGTGAGCCTCAAAGTTGCCGGGGTGGCACCCAGGACCTCTAGGGGGCAGAAGCCGACGTATCCACGCAGCTCAGGACGGAGTCGTGCAGTTTGAGAGGGGCCACCCTTCTATGATTAACAGAACATGCCTGAAGCCAGTTCTGATCTGGCTCAGAGGCTGTCGGCTCTGGAAATTTCCAGCAAGAGGCAGGGCAGGTGTGAGGTCGGAGCCTCAGAGTCCTGGCCAGTCTCCCAACGCTCCCTTGCCGGCCGGCGACCTCGAGCAAGAGGCTCAGCCGAGACTGTTTCTTCACCTGTGTGACAGGTAATAAGACCCACCTCAAGGTGGCTGTGAGGTTTCAAAGGGCTCTCGTTACTACCATCTGCCGGGTTAGGTGGCCAAGCGACGGGACGGCCTCCCACAGAGCTGGCAGCCGCCAGCAGAACCAGGCTGCCTCCTCCGTCGCAGGCGGCAGCTTCTCACCCTGCTCGGCGGGCCCCCCTTCTCCTCCCGCGCAGACTCACCTTGACCTGGGACTCGGTCATCCCCAGTGAGTACGCCAGCCGTGCCCGCTCAGGGCCAGCCAAGTACTTGGTCTGCTCGAAGGTCTTCTCCAGGGCAAAGATCTGGTGCCCCGTGAAGGTGGGCCTGGTGTGCTTCTTCTTGTGCATGCTGTCGCTTAGGGGGTCTGGGGCTGGTGGGGGAAGGAAGTGGGTGGTTGTGGGGAGGGCGACAGGGAGGGGCACCAGCCCTGCCCTGCCTCCCCCCACCGCGCAGGCTCACCCACAGAGGAGCCGCTGAGGTCGCTGGGGCCTCGTGGCACCTCTCACTTAAGCAGCATACCTCTGCCTTGTCCAGGGGGGCCCCGGGGGCCCCCCAAGGGCGCCTGCCCCAGGTTTTTAGCCAATTAGGGCCAGAGGTGCTTAGAACTGGTTGTCCCCGTGACTCAGCGATGCCACCGTCCCCCGAGGGGCAAGGAGACTTTCCTCTGGGTCTCAGAGTCACTGGGACACGGGTGTGGCACCTTCTGCCAACAATCAAGGCCCCGGGGGCTGGGAATCGCCCCCTCCCACTTCGTGCTCTGGGATCCCATTTTCCAGGTTTTCCGGGAAAACCAGAGCCCTAGGCTCCAAGTTGCTGCTTCCCCCTGTCCCCAGGCCTGGGAGCCATGTGGCCTCGACCCCACTGGAGAGTCTGGACACGGAAGCTTGAGAACTGACACCCCCGGGCCCGCCGGGCCGGGGCAGCCTCTGCGGGGGCAGCTGGGGGGTGGGGGGCCGGGGTGGGAGCCGAAGGCCCACGCGCTGGGCCTTATTCGGTGCAGCCCGATGTCCCTGTCCTGTGTCCTCACGTCGCGGGTGAGGAAACCCCGGCACAGAAAGGGGAGGAGACCTCCCGTGAGTCTGTCACCTTCGGCCCCGTCCCCTTGTGTTAGTTTAGCCACTGACTCAAGACATTTTCAAGACATTTTCCTGGGTGTGGAGGTGCAGGGCTGTGAAAAGTGTGTGTGTATGTGTGCGTGTGTGTGTACAGGGGGACATGGGGGTGAGAGAGAGGGACAGCTTGGAGCCTAAAGCACCCCCCAAACCAGGTTATAAAATAGGTTCCAGGAGACGAGGCCTTGGCACCTGTGGGACTGGCTGATGAGGGGGGTGGGAGGGCGCAGAGCAGTGGGTGGGAGGCAGGGGTGCCGCGGGCTTTCCTTGGCGACCCCAAGCCCCCATTACGGTGGGGGAGCCCCGAGGTGGGACAGAAGCCGAGGCTCCCTCTGCCGCTGTCCCCTGATGTGGGTGCAGGGCTGGTTTCTGCAGCTCCTGACACGCTCCCTGCCTCCGGGGTAAGTGTCACCTGGCCGTGGATGTCCTGCCACCTCCTCCTGTCCCCAACTGGCATCCTGGGAAAGGGGGGGACTCGGACCAACCCTCTGAAAAATCACGGCTCGGGGATGGGGGTTGCCCCTGGGGGTGGGGCGGTGTGGCCACTGCTGTTGACATAGGCCCCCGAGGGGCGGAAGAGACCCCCTTGACGGCAGTGGGGTTGCGACGGGGCCAGGGTACATTCTGGCGTCCCCGAGTGCTGCCAGCGCATGAGGGGGCTCTTCAGGGGAGGTGACGCAGTGGCAGGTTCTTCTCACTGGGGACAGCATTTGTGCTCTCGGATGAAGTGGTGACACGGGCTCTGGGTGGGAGAAGCAGGGTGATGGGACCTTACATAGGGTGGGGGTCTTAGGGTGCCCAGGAGGGTGGCTGGTAAGGGCCGGGGTGCGGGGATCAAGGCACCCATCCAAGCGAGGCCGGGGTGGGGCGGGGAGGGGACAAGCCAGCGCTGCCCCGGGCGGAGGGACGGCCCCCCGCGGGCTGTCCGATGGTGGCCGAGGACCCCGCCGCCGCTGCCCCCCTCCTCCGGGTACTCACCGTTGCCGCACTGCCGCCCGCCTCGCCAGTCCGGGCCCGCGTCCGGCCAGCAGTTCCGGGTCCGGGTGGGGTACTCCACACCCGCCTTGGAGAAATTCCCCACCTGAGGGCCGTAGTAGACCCCCTGGGAGCCGAGGCCACCGAAGCCGGCCACGTGGGGGTAGCCGGTGAGGAGGCCACCGTTCGGTGTGGCCACGGGTCTGCTCAGAATGTCTGTGATACCGTGCGGGGTCCCGGCCGGCAGCGGGGGGCCCAGCGCCGGGGGGCTGAGCTTGTAGAAAGAGTTCTGCACCGAGTACTGGCACACGGGGGACTTCATCTCCGAGAACTGAGCCAGCGGCGCGTTGTTCAGCAGGAACGGGCCCTGCAGGTTCGACTCCATGGCCCCCTCCCGACTCTGACGGGGTCCCACCCCCCCCCCAGGCGGGGGGGAAGGCGGGAAGCTCAACTTGAGGCCCCTAGAGGCTGAGACCCCGAGCTCCGGCCCAGAAACCCATGGCAGCTTCGGAGGCTCAGAGCGGCCCCGGCTTCAGGCCGCCCTCCCTCGCCGGCATCCGGCCCAGCCCTTCCCCGCGGCCGGCACACACCCTGCCCAGCCCTGGGCACGTCAGGTGCGGGGGCAGGTGAGAGCAGTCCCAGGGCGCCGGCCCTCTGTCCTTGTCCCCGGGCCCCGGGGACACGCGGGCTCTCCGCACAGGTCTCAGCTCAGGCCCCTTCTCTGTCTCGGAGTCTGGGGACCCTCCATGAGAAGTTTCAAGTTCAGAGAAGCAACAGTCCCTGATAAAGAGGGGGCCCATTAGAATACGGACCCCACACTGGCTGAGCGGCCCGAGGCCTGTTGCCATTGGCGGAAAGCCTCGCGGGCGTCACATTGGCTTTTCCTAGACAAATTGCACTTTGAAAAGATTGACTGTGAAGTCGGCCAGTGTGTGTGTGTGTGTGTGTGTGTGTGAGAGAGAGAGAGAGAGAGAGAGAGAGAGAGAGTGAGAGCAAGCTCTGAAGGCTCTGTTCATTCTCAGAGGGTCCACCGGCTCTTGGTACCCTCAGCGAGCATCTAGAAAAACGTGGGAGACACTGGGGCTGCTGGAGGTCGCAGTTCCTGCAGGGGCTGGGCTTGGGGTGCGTGCTGGGCCCAGGCACCCCTTGTTGAGCAGATGCCCCAGCCTCTGGGGGGCGGGGTGTGCAGTCTGAACATGAACGCTCCCTTCCCAACCTCCGCTTGGCCGGGTAAGTGGGGATGGGAGGCCTGGGGGTGGGAGCCCGCCGGGCAGATCGGGGCAGGCGGGGGGAGTGGGGTGTCTCTGGGCGTGCTGGCTGTGGGTGCTTCCTAGCTCTGCCTCTGCCTCTGGGCAGCCTTTGCTGGTCCCCTCTGTCCTCCTCCTCCTCCGAGGACTCATCTGTGCCTCTGCCATGTTCTGCCTGGCTTGGCACCTGGGCTGGAAATCGCTGATGGCTGAGATGGCCATGGATTCAGCAGCGGGCGCCTGTGCCGGTCTGGTGGTCTGCGCTCGGTGAATACTGGGTGGATGAGACTAGCTGAATTGCAGAACGCCCATGTGCCTTTTTTTTTTTTAACCCTAATGAATTTTTACAACATCAAGACTCTACGGGAGGTGGGGGGGGCTCTCTCCCATTTTATAAACAGGGCAAGATGGAAATAACTTGGATTGTTTCTACACGGAGCAGCCTCTTCCCCACAGTTTATTTTGTTGTTGTTTTCAAGGGCCATCAGCATGATACGCGTCTGTTTATGCACAATGACTGGAATAACAGCGGCTGCCACACTGATGGACTGTTGTCCCTCCTCTGCCTGGCAGTCCCAAAGTCCTTCCTGACCAGCCTGTGGTGGCCCTTAGGCAGGTGGAGACAAGCCTGCTCCTGGGTTTCCAGCAGGAGTCCAGGGGCCTGGGCCTCGGGAAGGGCTTCTCTTTCACGGAGAGCCACACAACTGCTATCCGCTCGGGGCGGGACTGGCCATGCTCCTGTCGCACGGATGACACAGGTTAATTCAAGAAGCGCCTCACAAAAGGTTATGGAGATGGTTTTTCTGGAACTTTGGATTAAAAACTGGATAAGTTGGGATTAAAGGTTTTCATCTGTCTGAACTGGCTGTGCCGCAAAGCTGTCCTTTACAACCATTCGGGAAACCGAGTTCCAGTTCCCGGTGTTGCCACGGGAGCCCACCCAGGCAGGTGTGACTCTGAGTTTGTGCTTTTAAAAACTTTCTGGGCGATGCTGGTGCACAGCCACGGCTGGTCCCCTGGCTTGGGTGTCTCTTTCTTTCTTTCCTTCCTTCCTTCCTTCCTTCCTTCCTTCTTTCTTTTTTGCACCATGCAGCATGTGGAAGTTCCGGGGCCAGTGATCGAACCTGAGTCACAGCAGCATCAACATCAGATCCTTAACGGCTAGGCCACCAGGGAACTCCTGGGTGTCCTTTCTGATACCAAGAAACTGCAGAATCAGAGTGAGCTCTGTGACTGTTATTCGCCCCCCGCCCCCCCAGCCCCCCGCCAACCACGGGGACTTAAGAGGAGCAAAAGCTGCAGTAAATGACTCGATTCTTATTTCACACCAAGCATGACCAAGGTGTTGACACTCAGGAATCCCGAGATGACCATCTGGAGACACCTCAGCAATCACTTAATCCCTTCCCCCATTTGACCAACCGGGAAACTGAGGCTGGCTGGGTGACCAGCACTGCATGGTGTTAGGAACTCTGTGGGAACAAGGCGATTTTCTTGGAGGTTCTTGAGCTTTGAGCCGCACTGAGTACAGGGGGCCTGATGCCTTTCCAGGAAGTGCTGGGTGGGGGTGGGGACAGGTGCCCCCTCAGTATGCCCGCTGTGCCCTCAGCCACTACCCTGGTGTTTGTGGTTCCTCCTCCAGGCAACGTGGACTTGCCTCCGTTGCGTGGGCGTCATTACATGGGCCAGAAATCTGCTCTCCTAGCGGAGGGGTGGGCGGTCCTGATCAAGGCTGCCCTCCAGGTTTGGAGAAGGTGCAGACCTCCCTGCGGACCAATCACCACCGCCCCCCCCCCCCCCCCCCCCCCCCCCCCCCCCCCCCCCCCCCCCCCCCCCCCCCCCCCGGACTCCTCCAGCCCGCCCTGCCCCCGACCCCGCTCCCCAAGGATGAGCCTGGAAGGCGAGACCGAGGCCTGTGCCATAAGTCCATTTCTTTATTAATTTTGACATTTGTTCAGCTGGTGTAGGGAGAATGGTCTATACATCAGAGTGGGGTTGGGGGGGGAGGGTGGGTTCCCTCCCGAGAACAGAGCGGGTGGGAGGGAGTCAAAAAAAGAATCATTTTTTCCCATAACAATTTAAAAAATCAAGGTAATTCCAAAACTTCTAAAAAGCGTCTAAGGTGCAGACTGCAGCATTCTCTAGGCAACGTGTGGAGACCCCCAAACCCCTCCCCTAACAGCCCCTACTAGCAGCGGACGCAGCATGCCGCCCGGGGCCGGGGGGCCAAGCAGCCATGCCAGGCAGAGCGGGGGCCGAAGCGCAGCGGGGCCGGAGCCGCGGCTCTACAGGGGCTACTGGGTCGGCGGCGGCGGCGGCGGCGCCGGGCGAGGCAGGGGACAGATCGCGGCGGGAGGCGGCCCTGCGCCTGTCTTCCTTGGCCTTGATCGAGTGTGGCAGCCGGGGCCGGGCGGAGGGACCCGCGGCGGAGACGCCCCGCGCGCCCCCCGGGGAGTTGCGCCCGCCCCGCGGGGACACGTGGCGGGGCTGGGCGGGCGGGCGGACCCCTGTGCGCTGGTGCCGGCCTCGGGGGCTGTGACATCGACGGAACTTCTGTGCTACTTGGAAGGTTCGGATGTGTTCTGAGGACACCTCGGAAGAGCGGCAGGGAGGAAGGTGGCTGCACGTCCACGAAGCAGTGGCCCTCGGGAGGGCGAGAAGAGCCTGCCAGTTCTCTCCTGGCCTGGGTGGGGCGCCGCGCGGGGCGCGTTGTGCTGATTCGGGCCTCCCTCCGCCGGGCTGGAGGGGGTGCTCTGGAGTGACTTTAAGGCTCTTCCCTGGTGGCACCGAGGCGAGGAACAGCCGGCCGTTCTGTCTCCTTCCTGCCCTGGCCTAGGAGGAGTGCGGTCCTGGCCAGGGGAGGCCTCCTGGGGGTCCGCCGCCGTCTCCTCCTGCGCGCTCTCCGCTCCTGGGTGCGTGGTCAGCAGAGGGCCCCTCCTCCGCCGCCGCCGCCGCCGCCGCCGCCGCCTCTCCGCGGGGTGGGGGATCCGAGGGGCTTGGTCGGCCCGGGGCCCAGCAGGCCTCCCCCGCCACCCAATGCTGGAGGCCGCCTAGGCTTAGAGCACCAAGTTCGCCCTGGGAGACCTCGGGGTGGCCACTGACCTGAGATCCGTCGGGGCAGGAACCTTCGCTAGTGCTCCCTTCCTTCCTCTTTCACGGACAGACAGGCTAAGTAGGTCCTTCTCCCGCAGCCCCGGAGAGGTGCTCCGGGGCCGGGCTGTTAGTGCTTTGTACATACCGCTAAAGTGTTTCTATTGGTTTGCATAGTATTTATTGTTTGTCATATACACAAGGCTGATTACTGCAGAATTTACACTGTGAACACAGACTATGATATAAGTGCTTGAAGATATAGAAAACCTATTCTCTATTGAGCATGCTGGTGCAATCCTGGGACAGCCGCCGGCCCCCCTCCCCAGCTGAAAGGACCTTTCAGATGGGGCACCGGCACCCTGGGAGCCCTCCAGCTAAGCTTGGGGGGGGAGAGGGTCCTCGCCTCAATTCTTATGTCCCTAACACGGGGAACCCCGAATGCACTCTAAAGGTGATGATTTTCCATTGGATGGTGATACTGAAAACTGGCGGGAGGAGAGAGAGAGAGAGAGAGAGAGAGAGACAACATAAAAAAAAAAAAAAAATCCAGTTTATCCACAGGAGAGTCTACACAGCTTCGCACGCCACAGTAAAATATGTGTGTGTATACTGACTGAAGAGAGGAGAGAGGGGCGTGTGTGTGGTGGAAGCGTGCGCGGCGGCGGCGTGTGTCTCGCTGCCATGTAGAGCGTCCTGGAAGGTTCCCCGCTGGGGATCGGGGAGGGACGGTCACAGATGGAGCGTGGGGCGCGGGGGTGGGGAAGCTGGCAGATGAGGACGTGAGGGGTTAAGGTGCACAACTGATTTCCTGTCTGGTTCTCTCCCCCCCCACCACCCTTTCCAGGAAGCTCATATGGATTTCCTACAGATGAGGTTGAAACAAACAAAAAAAAAGTACCCTGTAACACGTCGAAATTGAAATGATTTAAAAAAATAGCTCATCCCAGCCACAAAAGAGCCCTTGTTTGCTTGTCGCGCGCTCTCAGCACTCCCCTGCGCCCTCGCGTCCCTCTCTCTCTCCGCCCTGGCGGCTTCGTCCTGTCCTGATTCCCGACAGAGCTCCACAGTCCTAGAGGCAGGATGGAGGACTGCAGGTCATGCGTCTACAGGCAGTCCTTCATGCGAGTAGGTGACTAAAGGAAGTCCCTTACGGAGGTCATGCCGTTAGCCTCCGGGGGGGACGTGTGTGCTGCTTCCGGGGCCTCCGGGCCAGCTCTCCTCCTGGCTGAGTGGCAGAGTGTGTGGAGTTCAAGGGTTGGGTGTCGAGGTGTGATCCTGAGGGACACACAGAGAGAGAAGGCGTCGCTTAGCGTGGGAAGGCGCAGCTCCCAGCAAAAGCCCACCATCCTGGGTTTTGTGCTGGCTGCTGGCAGCAGCGCGGGGCTGGGAGAGAAGGGGGGCGGGGAGGAGTACGCAGCAGGAAAAGCAGCCTCCCCAAGCAAGGCGGGAGCTGAAAGGCGCTGAGCTCAGGCCCCTGACCTTCCAGAAATACCAGCTGTCGTTGTCTGGCTCCCTGACCCAGAGGTGGCTGCTAGCTCCTTGCCCAGTGGATAAGCTCCCTGGAAGACGGTGGGTGCTTTGCACAACCACCTGGTGGAAGCGGGGGGGGGGGGGGGGCGCACTCCTGTGAGCAGATCCTAGTACCTAGGAGGGACCCGTGGCTTGTTCAGTGCAGCTAACACGTGTGGCTGTCAGCTGTGGGCCAGCCCGAGGGACGGGGACAGAGCGGACGTGGAGCTCACAGACTCCGGGGACCTCCGTGCCTCTTCGGCTCTGGTCCACAGCCTCCCGCTGTCAAGAGGCCTCTGACTCCTTGCCCCGCGCCCTGAGCTGGACCACGTCTGCTGGGGCAGAGGGCTCTCTGAAAACCAGCTGCCTCTCCCCAGGAGAGTGTGTCTCTTAGCCTGGGAGGCAGCAGCTCTGCCTGGAGAGTGAAGTTCAATTCCGCAGCCTGCGATCCCAGCGAGACAGCGCTCCCGCCACCCCGTGGGGCCTCGTCTTCCAGCCTGGGGTGAAAACACTGCTTCCAAGACCAGGCGCCCGGGACTGTCTGCAGGGGACTTGCACTCAGAGGGGCTGACAATCTCCTGGGTGGGGCGGGAAGTGGCTCACTGGGGCGCAGCCGTCCCCGGACAGGGAGCTTGTCCTGCGCCCTGCGGGTGCCCTGCAGGCTTGGGGAGGAAACCGGAGGTGACCCAGGTGAGTGTGACCTGGGGTGGGTCCCCAGGGATGGAGGCTGGAGCCAAGTTCCTCATCAGAGTAAAAAGCCAGGTCCCTCGAGGGCTGTGTCTGGAAGGAGCTGTCACCCTGTAGGGGACCCTTCCATCCTTGCCCGCGTCCCTGTCGGCTAAGCAGCCTCCTCTGGGTCCCCTGAGGCCACACGCCCCGCCCGCGGCTGCCCACCTGTGTGTCCCCTCATCCTCCAGAACCTCCCCCACTAGGCCTTCCTGAAAGCTCGGGTCCCCCCCCCCACCGCCACTGCCTTGCGTTTCCCGCCATCACAGCGTGGTTAGGAGCGTGAACTCCAACACAGCCGGATCGCCCAAGTTCACTTCCTGTCTCTGCCGCTTTCCTGCTGTGCAGGCCTTGGTCCAGGTTCCGACCCCATCTGTGACTCGGTTTCCTCTGCTGGGAAACCAGGGCCCTAGGGGGCCGCACCCACCAGAATGCCGTGATGTGTGAGAGCCGGGGGTCTCTGACGCGCTCAGGACAGGGAGGCATATCAAACGCTGCCGGACCAGCTCCGGAAAGGCTCTGTCGTGGGGTCCCTTTGCTTGCCAGCTTAGTTTCCTGGCTGGAGTCGAAAACACCCTTACCCTTCCGACGGGTCCCCCCGGCGCCGACCCCAGCGCTAAGCACGCCTCAAACAAGCACCCTTATAAAACCTTGAGCCTGGGGAAGACTGGCTGCGATCTCCCTCCCGCTCTTCAGCCCGGACACAGAGCAGAGGGGAAAGTTCAAGATCGTCATTCTGGGTAATTGCTCTTTCAGTCTCGGGGTGAGCTGAGACTCTGGGGGGCGTGTGACGGACCCGAAGGCAGGGTTGTGACAACAGAGTGCGGCTCTCTGGCTGCACCCAGTCCTCTGCCACCGTCCTGGGTGCCCCTCAAGAGAGGTTCCCCCCCTTTAAAACCGCTTAGAGGAGTTCCCATCGTGGCGCAGTGGTTAACGAATCCGACTAGGAACCATGAGGTTGCGGGTTCGATCCCTGGCCTCGCTCAGTGGGTTAAGGATCCGGCGTTGCTGTGAGCTGTGGTGTAGGTTGCAGACGCGGCTTGGATCCCGCGTTGCTGTGGCTGTGGCGAAGGCCGGCGGCTGCAGCTCCGATAAGACCCCTAGCCTGGGAACCTCCATATGCCGCAGGTGTGGCCCTAAAATGACAAAAAAGGCAAAAAAAAAATAAAAAATAAATAAAAAATAAAACCGCTTAGAAAATAGCCTCCAGCAAGCTCCCAGGGGCTGTGCTGGCCGGGTTCTTTTCCTCGTGGTACCTCTCGGAGCTGGGCCCTCAGCCCTCACCCCTGCCCAGGGCCTTGACGCCCCCTCGTCTCTCCTGGGGCCCCAGACTCTGCAGGCCCTGGGGAGTGAGGGGGGACTGGAATGGAAAACAAAAGAGCAGCGTAAGGAGTTCCCGCTGTGGCGCAGTGGATTAAGCATCTGACTGCAACGGCTCCAGTCACTGCAGAGGTGCGGGTTTGATCCCTGGCTGGGTGCAGGGGGTTAAAGGATCTGGCACTGCCACAGGTGCAGCTACGACTCGGATTCCATCCCTGGCCCGGGAACTTCCATATGCTGTGAGGTCGAAATAAAAGAGCAAAGTAAAACGACTCCTGGCCTCCCCGCCTCCTCCTACCAAGGTTACTAAGAGATTAATTTTCTTTTTCTTTATTTTTTTCAGGCTGCTCTTGCAGCATTTGGAAGTTCCCAGGCTAGGGGTCGAATTGGAGCTGCAGCTGCCAGTCTACGCCACAGCCACAGCAACGTGGGATCCGAGCCACATCTGTGACCTACGTCATGCCACAGCCTGTGGCAATGCCACGAGTGAGGCCAGAGATGGAACCCAAATCCACACAGAGACAACATCGGGTCCTTAACCCAGTGAGCCACACGGGAACTCCCAGAGATTAATTTTCAAATTTACTCAACTCCTCTATTTAGTCAGAGTTAACACAGGTCTGACAACCACAGTGTCTGAATGGAAAGCATCTCTTAAAAAGGAAAATAAAAAAAAAGCAATGGCCATCTCAGGCCACAGCTTTCCGCGTGCCAGGAGGCAGGGCCACTGTCCAAGGCCCGGCTGCGCCGTCCTATAGCAGTGCTGACACCCTGATTCTTGGACCTACATACCTGGGCACAGAGCAAAACCCGCCAGCTGCTACTGTCGGCTGCATATGCTTAGACCTGACTAAACAGCAATTTTCCAGCTTCTTAAATACTACCAGAAGGTGCCCTCCGTACCCACCAGGACTCATGCAAAGTCTTCCCTAAGGTTAGGCATGATTTTTGGGGGGGGATTGGAACAGGCAACTAGGATCAGAGTGTTCTGCTCTTTGGGGGTGTTCCATGGTTCCGAACAAACTGGGACCATCATTCATCTCATCTTTTAGGTGTGAGGTTTAAGCCACGGCACCTCTGGGAGGTTTGGGAAGGAAAACCAGAACTGGTCCTGATAACCCATTCCTCAAACGCATCAGAGTTCCCCGAGCTCGCTGCTGAATCCCGAGCTCCAGAATTTTAATGTGGAAGGTCTGGGACAGGGACCACGAGCTGCGTTTCAAGCAGACCCATGGCCAGCTGTGATGCATGATGAGAATCAGTGGGTTAGGACTTGATGAAAAAGAAAGGACAGGACACCCCTTTCACAAACATAACCAATCACCCTACAAGCGGAATATCGGCATCGCTGCTGTTTCACAGCCAGGGCACCCAAGGCTTAGAGAGGTCAGCACACCTGCCCCAGGCCACGCGCCAAGACCTGCGATCGATGGGGCGCCAGCACACACCTCCTCTCCTTCTTCTTTGCAACCCTCCTCATGGGTTATTACTGTTTTTTTTCTTTTTAGGGCCACACCTGGGGCACATGGGGGTTCCCTGGCTAGGAACACATGCCACAGCCACAGCCACACCGGATCCAAGCTGCATCTGAGACTTACACCACAGCTCACGGCAACACCAGATCCTTAACCCACTGAGTGAGGCCAGGGATTGAACCTACGTCCTCATGGATACTAGTCTGGTTCTTAACCTGCTGAGCCACAACAGGAACTCCTATCGTGGTTATTTTGAAGCCTTTTGCACCAGGTGACACACACTCAGAGGGACCAGTTTCATCCCTCTGACCTGAGACTGGGGACTTAAACGACGTGCAGGTGACACAACCTGGAAACAGCGGAGCCAGGCCTCGCTCTAACCCACGTTGCGGCTTGTGCCAACGCTGCCTCCTTAACGCACGGAGCGAGGCCAGAGATCGAACCCAAATCCTCAGAGAGATAGCGTCAGGTCCTTTACCCACTGAGCCACAATGGGAACTCCTCATTTTACAGATCTCTACGCTAGCTAAGGGTGGGGTAAGTTTATATTTGATTTCAGATCGCAACATGTGGAATCAAACGCACACGGTTTGAACCCTGATTCTCTCTACACAGTTTCAGCTTCCTGCCCTGGGCTGAGTCATTGATGAACCCCCCTTTTTTTTTTCGAGGCAGAGAGAGCAGCACTGGAATTTCCAACTGCCCGGTGGGGGAGTGGACGGGGGGTTCAGCGCCCCAACCCCCAAGTTGTTCAAGGGTCGCCTGTACGTGGTCGCTTTATTGACCCTGAACTCATTTTCTGAAGACTGTTACGCATGCCTGAACAAAGCTCCTCAGATGCGTGCCTGCTCTGCACGCAGCCCATCACAGCCGCGCGGGGCCCTTTCAAACAGCGGAACTGCCGACAAAAAAGGACACTTGTTGAGAGCGTGAGCTGAAACAGGGGGCCTTGTCTGACCTCAGCTGGGAACAAGCCAACAGGGCCACTCAGATGCTTCACCACCGTCCCTGAAAAGCCGGGGGAAGGACGTGCCGTCACTGTTGCTTTGGGGTTACAATACCTTTTCGCTAGGAGGCAAACCTGCAAGTCAGCAGTTTCTGGAATCCACCAACACTGGGAGACGGTCCGCGCGCTAGCGGGTGGCGGGTATTAAGCACGCAGGATCAGCGAGCCCTCGCCCTCCCCCGTCTTGTCCGCGATTTTGTCCCGCTAGGAGGCTAGAGCACGGCAGGCTGGGTGCCCCCGACCCCCACCCCCCGGGCCCTTGGGACCAGGCAGGAGCCTCCACTATGCTGGTTCCCTCACCACTGTCCCCAACGCATGCTTTGCTGGTCACTTCCTGGCAGAGGCCTCGTCTGTGTGCTGCAGCCAGGCTGCTCCGCCCCACGTTTCTGACACCCACGCCGGGGGGTCTGCACCGCACGCCCCTGGGGGGTTCAGCCACCTTGCACATCATCTATGGAAATTTTTTTTTTTTTTGCGTTTTAGGGCTGAACCCATGGCATATGGAGGTTCCCAGGCTACGGGTCCAGTCAGAGCTACAGCTGCTGGCCTATGTCACAGCCACAGCAACACCAGATCTAAGCCGCATCTGCGACCTACACCACAGCCACGGCAACGCCGGATCCTTAACCCACTGAGCGAGGCCAGGGATTGAACCCGCATCCTCACGGATACTAGTCGGGTTCATTAGCACTGAGCCACAATGGGAACTCCAAACAGAAACATTTTTTTAAAAATTTCTAGATTCTTCATCTGGCTGCCCTGCTCCTGTCCGGAAGCAGCAGCAGCATGGGAGCCAAAGAGAAGCTGGAATTTAAAGCTTCTGCTGTTGCCCTAAGAAAAATGTGGCCCAAGAGGGTGTTTTTTCTTCCTTTCTGCTTTTTCAATTCACTTGCACCTTTGGTTTATCTCCAGGATGATCACAGGCGACGCCCTAACGCGGCAGCCTGGTGGCCCCCAGCAGCGTCGGGGTTAACGCTGTGACCTCCTTTAGCTGCTGAGGACTCAGGTCTAATTTTATCCTCTAACTGGATCGCCGGGACCTCTTTTCTGCCCAAGTGCTGAGAGCTGTTGGGAAGCCCAGAGTCAGCATTTTATGGGGGTTTGGGAAGCAGCGGCCCTGCTTTTTGCCGACTGCAGAAAGCGAGCTTGCTGGCCCCCGGGGCCAGGCCCTGGGGGTGTAAGTGACAACGACCAAGTGCATGCAGGGCGCGGGGGCCGCATGCTTCCTGCTTCCGGCCGACTCCCACCCCGACGCGCCGGGTACTGAGCTGGCCCGAGCTGGGCACAGTGAGGGCCTCGGGGCAGCTCAGTACAGGACCCGTCAGGGAGGTCAGAGGTCCGAGCTGGCCCCGAAGCCCCAGCGCTGTCCCCCTCCACCCAGCGCTGCCTCCCCTGGCCACGCCCCACACATCATGCCCCCGCAGCCTGCGGCTAATGTCACCTCTTCCCAGAAAGCAAGGGAGTGACATGCTTCAGGCAACACCAAAGAGGATGGGGGCCTCAGGTTCCAGGTTCGAGGCACAGCCGGGCTCCGGGCCCCTCGCCATCTTCCTGGGCCCGTGCGTTGAAACAGCACAGCCTGGCAGACTGGACTGCACCCCCAGGGCCCCGCCGTCCACCCTCCGGCCCCCGTGCTGGGGCTTCCAGGACGACGGCGCCACTGAGATGGGCCGAGTGCGTCTCACTCACTTTTTCAAATCTGGTTTTGTCCTTTGTCTTTTTTTAAGTGGCCACACTGGTGGCATATGGAAGCTCCCAGGCCAGGGGTGGAATAGGAGCTGCAGCGGAGGCCTGCGCCACCACAGCCACGCCACTGCCGGATCAGAGTTGCGTTTGTGACCTACGCCACCGTTAGATCCTTGACCCACTGAGTGAGGCCGGGGATCGAACCTGCACCCTCAGGGATACTAGTCGAGTTCATCACCACTGAGCCACAGTGGGAATTCCCGCTGACCCTGTTCTTGAGGAGGAGGCCGAGTGCAGAGGCAGGAGTCTCTGCTCGGAGACCCTGGCAGTGCCTGTCCTTCACGCTGGGGGTGGGGGTGGGGGGCGGGAGAGGAGCACATTCCGGGAGGAGGTGGCAGCCGCTGGGGGGACCAGGCCATGCAGGGAGGCCGGCGAGTCTGCGATGTTACCTCCAGAGAGGCCATTCGACAGGGAGGGGCTTGCGGTCACTGCTTTCCCTTTCTGAGGCTGGCCCGCTTCACTATCTGCGCCCCCTTCCTGCCCGCTATCAGGTCTGGGTGCAGGCTGTTCCCTCTCAGCTCCACCTGGGGACAGCGGGACAGACAGAAGGCAGGACGGATCACACAGAGAGACGGGGCGGAAATTGCAAGAGAGAACCAGACGGCCTGCAGAGGATGCTCAAGGGGGAGCGGGGAGCGAGGCCGGCAGGTGCAGCCTGAACCCGGGGCGGGGTGCACGGGGGGGGGCGGCAGAGTCACAGACCAGCCCCTTGGCAGAGCGCGGGCCTGGGGGCGCTGCAGCCCGGGTGGTACCTTGGCAGGCGTGACAAAGTAATCAACATCAGCCTCCAGCTCATGAGGGTCCTCCAGGGGCCCCTGGAAAATCACCTCCTCATGCTCCTGGGTGTCATCGGCTCCGGACGGGTCTATTTGGCGAACGACTTTGCGGACGACCTGGAAACAAGAGGGAGAAGGGGCTGGAGAAGCCGGCAAGGCAGAGCCTGCAAGGAGGTGGGGAGGGGTGGCTTTTGTCCCAAGGTGCCCTTCCCTGATGGCAGGGATCAGGAACGGCCCCTCGTGGCCGCCGCTGGGAGGGGC
The DNA here is from genome assembly GCA_004024745.2 of Catagonus wagneri. NCBI lineage: Eukaryota > Metazoa > Chordata > Mammalia > Artiodactyla > Tayassuidae > Catagonus > Catagonus wagneri. The sequence continues at coordinate 3,692,952 of PVHT021183523.1, read as the reverse complement.
GCGGACATGGGCCAGCCTCGGAGGGGCCAGCGTTGCAGGGGGTCTCAGCAGGGCTCCTGGGAGACCCGGGTCTGAGCCCGTGACCTCCGCCTCCAGCCCACGGCGTTCCATCCTGCCTCCTGGCGTGACGGGAGCTTATGCCGTCAGTGTTCCCTGAGGGCCAGGGCGTTTCTCTTCCATCGGTCCACCCGCTCCCTGATTCATGAACCCAGATATTCCAAGGACGGTGTGCTCTGCACCTGCCACTCCAGGACTAGGAGGTGACAACAGCAACAAGCAGGACGCTGCTGGGCGGAGGGAAGACAGCACCTGCCCTGACATCGGGGAGCATGCGGGCAACACAAGGTCTCCCTTCTCTTCCTCCCTGCCCCCTGTTCTGTCTTTTTAGGGCCACACCTGAGGCGTATGGAAGTTCCCAGGCTAGGGATCGAATCGGAGCTGCATCTGTGACCTACGCGGCAGCTTGCGGCAACACTGGATCCTTAGCCCACTGAGCAAAGCCAGGGATCGAACCCACATTCTCTCAGAGACCATATCGAGTTTTTTTTTTGGTAGGTGTTTAGTAGAAATTTATTAATTTCTTCTTCTTATTACTATTTTTTTTTATTTTTAGGGCCGCACCCATGGCACATGGAGGTTCCCAGGCTAGGGGTCTAATAGGAGCTGTAGCCGCCGGCCTTCGCCACAGCCACAGCAATGCGGGATCCGAGCCGCGTCTGTGTCTACACCACAGCTCACGGCAACGCTGGATCCTTAACCCACTGAGCGAGGCCAGGGATCGAACCCACAACCTCATGGTTCCTAGTCGGATTCGTTTCCACTGTGCCATGACAGGAACTCCTAAATTTTTTTTTTTTTAATTATAGGTGATTTACAATGTTCTATTAATTTCTGCTGTACGGCAAGGTGGCCCAGTTATACATACGAACACACCTCTTTTTCCCTACTATCTTCCGTCATGTTCTATCACCAGCAACTGGCTAGAGTTCCCCATGCTGCACAGCACGTATGCCGGGTTCTGCACCTGCCGAGCCACAACGGGAACACTTCCACCTCCCTCTGCCCACACCTAGCACAGTGCCCGACGCTTGTCAGGCAGAATTGCGTCGTCTGATGTCAACGGGCTGCCCGCCCCACGCACACCCAGGTTCTTTTTATCTCAGGAGGCCTGCGAGGAGCCCCCCCCCCCCCCCCCCCCCCCCCCCCCCCCCCCCCCCCCCCCCCCCCCCCCCCCCCCCCCCCCCCCCCCCGACACACACACCCTGTACTGCTGTCCTACAGCTGTTTTCAGGGCCAGGCATCACAGGACTAGGTTTGGACTGTGCCTCGGGGCCCATTCCTTCTGGAACACGGTAGCAGGAGCTGAATTCAGGCGGAATCGGGCACAGCGGCCGTGAGGAATGGCCCGTGGGGACCGAGGCAGACTCCTGGACCGCTCTGTCGGAGCCGAGTCTGCCCTCTGTGGGGGCAGCAACGGAGAAGCTGCAGGGGAGTTCTCCATCGCTTTTAGCTTCTGGCTCACCCACCGCTGCCCAGCTTGGGGTGAGGGGCCTCTGCACCCACCTTTTTGGTGACCACGTTGCCCTGCTCGTCCGTGTAACGCTCCTCTGTCACCTGCTCCCCTGGAATATTCTGAAGCTCATTCCCCTGGAATCAGAGAAAAGGCGAAAACTCACGATTGCGAAGGGAATGCGGGAATCAAGAGCGGAGGATGAGAAGAGAATGTTAGGGCGGCAACAGCCACGGTCCGACAAATCCCCTCCGTGGCCGGAAACCGCAGCTCCGCAAGCAGCGCCCCGGAACGTCGGCCCCGGGTTAGAACCCATGCAGCGCTGTGCCTGAGGACGGGATGGGGCCCAGGGCGCGCAGGAGCACCGTGCGCTTGATCCCGGCCACAGCTCCGGCTCCGCGGTGCGCAACTTTGCGGCGATGACGCAGGTTTTACGGAGAAAGCCTGGAAGAGGGGGTGAGGCGCCCCCGATCGAGCATTTCTACGGCACTTTACAGGGGAGAACGCCCAGCCATAGCAGACGCCTTCGCCTCGAAGGTGATTTGCCGTTTCATCGAGCAGATTGGGGACAGAGCAGGAGGAGGGCCAGCCGCCCGGGTCCCAGAGACTACTCTGCCATCGCCGAGCGGGGTCCGAGGGAGCGCCCCACAGCTCTGGCCCCGGCCCCGCACGTCCCAGCCTTCCTGCCAGCGGAGGTCGTGGCCCGCGCCCCCGCGCGCATATCCCTGCGCTGCGCGCCGCCGCCCGGGGTTACCTTCAGGAGGACCCGGCGCCGGACCACCCTGGCGGAGACGGCCTCCTCGTCGTCGCTCAGGCCCTCGTCCTCCCCCAGCTCCTTGTCCAGCTCCTGGTGGATGTGCTTCAGCACAAAGCACAGCGAGCCCCGGACAATGTGCATCACGTTCTGGCAACTGACCAGGAAGAAGCCCAGCAGCACCAGGGTGACCAGGAGCTGGGTGACGAACGCCCACATCCTCACCAGCCCCGCCCTCCGGGGCGAGCGGAGCCAGGGGGCCGAGAGGCAGGGGTCCGGCTGCTCATTCTGCGCTGGGACTCCCCGGGCCCCCCGGCAGCCCTTCCATCGTCTCCCCGGGGCGGGAAGCTGCAGGGCCCCTCTGGTCTGCCGCGCTCCTGCCAGGAGCCCGGCCTCTGCCCTTGCACCCGGATGACGTCAGGCTCCGGTAATTTTAGCTCCCAAGCCAGCTGCTGCCAGGCTGTCGGATGGGGCGAGAAGGAAGCCGGCAGGTGTGCCTGTGCTGGGCACAGGAAGCCGGGTACAAGTCACCACGTGTGTGACACCCGCCCCCGGGAGCTTGCAGGGGGGCCCACGTGCCCCCTTGTGCCAACCAGAGGTGGTTCTGCCCAGGAAAACAGTCTTGTTCAGGACTTCGGAAAAATAAGATGCCTGGGGGATGTGGCTGCTTGGGTGAGTTCCCAGGCTGCTGCTGCCACGGCCAGAAGGCTGTCAGCCCACTTGTGGGGCTAACACCCCAAAAGGTTCATGGTCTGCTTCAAAAATAGCTCCCGGCGAGGGCTCTGCTGGGGCCCGGCCAAGTGGGCGCAACATGTCCCGCACGCATGGGTGCGGGGGCTTCTGGAAGCCCACGCGGTTGCATGAGCCCCTCGGCCCTGCATCCATACCCCCTTCCCGGCGTAGCAGCCCGACATGTAAGCGTGTCACCGGAGTGTCTATTTAAGGCCTGTCCTTAAAGGCTCTGCCCATGCGGAGCTGTCAACACCAGGGACAGAAACCGCTCGCATTAAACTCGCCCTTGCATGGCGAACCGACTAATGCAGGCACAGCAGCTGCGGCTGGAAGGAAGGCCGCTTTTTGGATCAGGCCGCTCCTCTTTGCGCGGCAGCCCGCGTGCTGGAAAGAACAAGGAGCTGGGCCTGGCTGCTCACTTGCTGTGGGGCTCAGGGAGGCAGGGTGCCTTCTGTGGGTCTCGGTTTCCCCAGCTGTCAAATGGGGGCCGGGGGCTCTCCTCCGGTTCCCAGAGTGCCACGAGGTTACAGGGCTTGGTAGCCCGTTGATAGGGACAGTGGCAGCAAAGCTGCCATGCAGGCTGCCCGGGGGGAGCTCTGTGCGCGTTTCATGTACTAACCCCATGATGCTCGGGGCCGCCCCACCGTCACGGCTAAGGTCCCCCGGTTGCACGCGGAGGAAACGAAGCCCAGAGAGGTTAGGGAACGTGGCTATGTCGTAAAGGAGAGGCGGAACTCCAGCTCCAGTCACCGCACAGCCTGCCTCGTCTCAACGAGGAAGCGCCTGGAACGCGCACGGGGGAACCTGAGACCTGGGTCCGAGCCTGGCGGAGTCCAGCCTCAGACACTGCCCCCGGGCTGCCGAGAGGCACCGGCTGCCTTACAGGTTCAGGTGGGCGTCCCAGACCCCGGGTCACAGGCCCTGTGCCGTCTCGGTGTGTTTGCTGAGACCCACTGGAAACGCTAGTAAAACGGGTGCTTTTCGAACTGTCACCTCGGCATCATCCCCAGAAAACAGCTCACCCACCCTCCCGCCGCTGGGGGCGGCGTCCGCGGTGCCTCCCCGAGAGAGCTCACCTTCACCTGGAGGGAGAAGGTGCTGTCAGCCTCCAGCATCCACTCTTGGGAGCCGCGCGGTCTCCATTCCCTGCTGGCCTCAGGCTGTTCCGTGCTCTCGGCGGCCGCAGACCTCAGGACCTCCTCGGACTCCCGGGACCCGCTGGGCTCCAGGTCTCTAACGGCGTGGACCGTTCTCTCCTCCGGCCAGGAGCCCTGAGCCACCTCTTGCAGGTAGGAGACGATGGAGCCTTCCGCATCCCACTCCTGCAGCCTGGGGCCCAGGAAGAGACCAAGGCCACCAGTCACCCCCCAGCCTCTGCTCTCAGAGACCCCACCCGGCCCACCTGAGGCGCAGTCTGCGCTGCCCACCCAAGACGGGACAGCGTGAGCAAGGACACAGTGGACTGCCCTGCCCGGACAGGCAGGCATGGGCCATTTTGCTGTGCTGGCAGAGAGGGCACGGACCAGTGTTGCGGGACCCCACTCTGTGAGTACCCAGCTCCCAGGCACGTGGCTCACACTGCCAATCCAGCCAGTGGGTGTCCCAGCCACCTCCCTCCTGCACCCCCACCCCTCAGTCCTCATCCCAGGGCTCCGCTGGCAAAGATGACCGCCCCTCCCCCTCGAAGCAGGCTCTTCCACGGCCCCTGGGACACATTGGCCTCGTTTCCCCTCCCTCTCTGGCCACCGCTTCCCAGCGGCCTTCGTGGGCTCCTCCCAATTCCCCTGACTTCAGACCCAGGCTCAGGGCTCAGACCGTGCTCCGTCTGTCCCCACTTTCGCCGTGAGCTCAGTCAATCCGTGGCTTTAATCTGCAGCACCTCCTCCCTGAACTGCAGGGTGTGTGTCTAGCTGCCTCTTGGACATCCGTACCTGCGATTCATGACAGGCATCTCCGGGGCAGCACACAAGCCCACACTAGGGGTCTTCTCCCCAGACCCATCCCCTCCGTCTTCCCGCTATATCCCCATCCCTTCAGGTGTCAGGTCGAGGACACCTGTATCCTCTTGGGCCCCACCCCCCCCACACCTTTCTCTCACACTCTACATCTCATTTGTTCGCAAACTCTTTTGGTTCAACTTTCAAAAAGACACCCTGGGAGTTCCCAACGTGGAGCAGAGGAAACGAATCCAACTAGGAACCGTAAGGTTGTGGGTTCAATCCCTGGCCTCACTCAGTGGGTTAAGGATCCGGCACTGCTGTGAGCTGTGGTGTAGGTCGCAGACGCAGCTCGGATCTGGCATTGCTGTGGCTGTGGCGTAGGCCGGCAGCTGTAGCTCCGATTAGACCCTTAGCCTGGGAACCTCCATATGCCTCGGGT
>PVHT021183523.1:3668936-3686577 GCA_004024745.2 Catagonus wagneri | reverse complement strand
AAAAAAAAAAAAAAAAAAGACACTCTGGCCACCAAACTGCCATCATCCTGGTCCACATCACCATCAGCTCTTGCCTCCACCCCCACCCCCCACCAGCCGCATCTGGCAGTGGTTGGACCATCTCGCTCCTCTGCTTGAAACCCCTCAGTGGTTCCCCAAACCACAGTCAATGCCAAAGTCCTTCCAGGACCCCAAGGCCTCACGTGTCTGACCCCGTCTCCCGTGATCATCCCGCTCTTGGCACGGCGACGTTCTCGCTGTTTCTCGAATATGCCAGGCGAGCTCCACCCCAGGGCCACTGCACCAGCTGGGCCTTCTGCTGGCCTTCATTCCTTCAAGCCTGTCCCCCAGTGTCACTCTCAGGCATCACTGGCTACCCTCTCCACAGTTTCAACCACCTCCTTCTGGGCTTTATTTTTCTTCTTAGCATGTAACGTTAATTCACATTATAATTAATTAGCATTCTTAATTATTATGTTTTCTACCTGTGGCCGCATCCGTGGCCTATGGAAGTTCCCAGGCTAGGGGTCGAACTGGAGCTGCAGCTGCCGGCCTGCACCACAGCCACAGCCATGGCTAGATCCAAGCCACATCTGCCACCTACGCCACAGCTGGTGGCAAAGCTGGATCCTTGAGTGAGGCCGGAGACTGAACCTGCATCGTCACGGACACTATGTTGGATGATGAACGTGCTGAGGCCCAACGGAAACTCCTCTCAATTACTTTTAAGTCCTGTTACTTTAGGTCTGTTGTCAGATTCTACTCTAGCACATCAGCATCTTGTAGGCAGGGACTTTCGTGTGTTGCTCAGTCTACATCCCCAGCTCCGAGACACCTGCACTGGGGCCTGGCACACAGTCGGCACCCAATACATACTGCTGAGTGAGTGAGTGAAATTTGTCTGTCCCCACTGGAGGGCTGTCCCAGGTCACAGAGCCAGCCTGTAACATTCTGGGGCCCAGCACCCAGGCCTCTGGTCCCCGTCTAGTGACCCCGCCATGTAGTGACTCTGCCCACACAGTGGTGCAGAAGCTTGTGGCCACGCCAGATCCTTAACCCTCTGGGTGAGGCCGGGGATTGAACCCACGTCCCCCTGGATACTAGTCGGGTTCTTAACCCGCTGAGCCACAACAGGGACTCTGCACTCGGTGCCTGCTAAGTGAATAGCCATCACAGGGGGTTGCAGGGCCAGGATTTCTCTCAGAATTCCTCATAGCTCCCTCTGCCTAATTCTTCCCTGAATCGAACAATGCATTTGAGACACCACGTGAACTCTTGCCGTCTCATTCCCTAACGAGCTTTTCTCTTCCTGTCTATTAAGGGATTCCGGCTGCCTTGGCTGGAGCCGGGGGAGGGCCCGTCTGCCTGCGCTTCCGGGAGGAGGATGCAGGTGGCAAGAGAAATGGCCGGACCTGAGCTCCACGGGTGGCTACAGCCCTCTGCGAGCCCAGGAGCGATCTCCTTGCTCCAGGGCAACTTTAGAGCACGGGGCCTCTGCCACCTGCTTCCTGTGCCAGCCCTGGAGACCAAAGCCAGACCTGTCGCCTGTCTGTCTCTCTCGCGCCAAGCCCCCACTCAGTGCAGTCGGCAGAGCACTGGGGTGTGGCGGGTGTCCACCGCATGGATGTGTGCTGGGCCCACAGCCTGGGGACAAGGGGCAAAAGGCCCTTCCACCTCATTGCCAACCTGCGCCCCTGCCACTGGACCAGGCCCGGGCCCCCTCACGGCGGGAGCTGTCGCTCTGCCCAGCCCCAGATAAGCCCACGGGGCCCCGTCACAAAGGGCACCCTTATCAGCTCTGTCACACGCAGGCCGTGTGACCGCATGAATTGCTTCCCCGGGCCCCGGCGAGGCTAGGTTTCCAAGTACGGTCTTACACACACACAACAGCGACGGGCGCCGAGACGTGGGTTCTCCAGGCCTTAAAATCTCTCTCCCGAGGACACGCTCCCCGGGGCCCACACCCTCGGCCTCTCTCCTGCTGGCTGACCGTCCCCCGCCCCTGCTCGGCCCCATCGCTCCCGCTGGGGAAGGGACTGGCCTTTGCAGACTCAGATCCACGCTCACACGACAGAGGCCCGAGGGCTGGCACCTTACTGGATTTGTCCGCTCCAGGGAGTGGACGGCGGGGCAGCAGCACCCAAGGGTCACCTCCGTGCTCACCTCCAGGCATGGCCACACCCGGAAGCCCAGGACGGCGGGAGGCGTCCCGCGCGCACGGCGGCCCCAGCGTCCTTACCTGCCCCGGCTGGACTCTGTGGCCCGACTCACGCTGGGGGACTCTGTGATGCGGGCTGGTACCCTCTGCTGGCCTGCAACAAGAGACACTTCATTCTCCGAGTCCTGCCCTGCACCTGGCGAGTCCTCCTGCCTCTTATGACCTGGCAGCTTCTCTTCTGACCTCTGACCTTCCTCCTGGTCAAGCAAATCGATAAGGCCATTGGTGGCATCTGAATCCACCGTGTCGTCCTCCACGAGGTCCAGAGAGCCCAGCGTGGGGCCCTGGGGTCCCTCGGAGAGCGCCCCCTCCAGCTTCCACTCGTGGCCGGTGGCGTCCGAGTCCTCGGCCTTGCTGCACTCCAGAGAGGAGTCCTCAGCAGTGACCAGGGAGGGCGTGAGGCCCGCGGACCACACCTGCATGTCAGACATCTCCAGCATGGCGTCATGCTCCGTGCCCGCCAAGGGGACGGCATCCAGGACGGCCACCTCGCTCCAGTACTGGTCTGCGCGCAGCGGCGAGGGAAGCGTGTAGTGCAGGGAGGCGGGGGACAGCAGCTCGTCCTGCAGCGAGGAGTAACCTGGATGGGCAGACAGAGGGCGACATGCTCCAGCAGCGATTTCCAGCCCCGCGTGCACGAGCAGGGCCACCGTGCGCATGCGCGCGCGCGCACACACACAGCCACGGCCATGGCCACGGGCGGGCATGCGCATTGCGGGGAGGGGGGCGCTCCCCAAGCCTTGTGGCTGCTGCCCAGGCCGCTGGGCAAGAGAACAAGGCTCTGGGGTGGGGGGCAGCCAGGAGTGGGAACGCTTTCTCTTCCAGTCCAGAGCGGGGATCAAGACGCCTTGATCCAAGGCCTTGAGCTCCACCCGCCCGGATCGGGTGAAAGACCCGTGGCTCCGAGGCCGGCAGGAGTCAGTGCTTGGTCTTTACCCCGGCGTGCACTGGGCACAGCCCTGGGGTTCCGTTAGAAATGCGCCTCCAAGGGAGGGGTCAGCCCCAGGACCGCGGTGGGTGCCCCGAGCCCCTGGGTGGCGGGCGGGGGTCCGGCCAGCACACTGAGCATCCGTAGGCCTCGGTGCTGTGGTCGAACGGAGACCCCCAGGTTTGGGATGAAGTCGCGTGTCTGCAAGGGGTTGTGGGGGTTCCAGGAACCGTGAATGACGGAAGGTGGCACAAGGGAGGGTTCTCTGGGCGTTTGGGGTGTCAGGCACACCCGCTGCCGCCTCACACTCTGCCCCCAGCTCCTCGCCAGGGCCGCTGTGACCCCGTGGGCGCAGGCTCCTCAGGCACAGCCCTGCGGTCCGCACAGCCTGCCCCACGCCTGTTCCTTGTGGCCGGGCTCCGACACGAGTCCCTGACGGTTTCCTGGCTGGCTGTGCTGTGCGGCGGTGAGGAGGGCGCGGAGGGAGCAGGTGTAAGCGTGAAGTCCCTTTGCGTGTTGTGGGCGGGGGGCCCCCAGGTGACACCTCACTCTCTACCAGCTGCGGGGCAGGGGGGTCCCCCACATCAGGGAAGAGGGCCTCCGCCTGTCCCTCTGAACAGGTGCCAACCCGTGGGCAGAGGAGGGGCTGGGAGGCAAGTTCCTGCCCTCAGGCAGCTGTGGGGGACCGGGCACCGGAGTGTGCCCACAGCCTCTGGAGATCCGGCGAGGCCGGGGTGGGGTGCCCTGCTCTCCTAGCCAGCCAGGCCTCCTCTCTCCAAACTGCCCATTTCTTCTACTTCCTACGGAGCTCAGCCAGCCTCACTCTCTCACCTTCAACCGGGAATGTTAACTGAGTCTGGGTCCACGCCAAGCACCTACGTGCTGAAGATGTGGGGCTTCCAAACAAAGACACACTCACACACACACACACAGACATGCACACCAACACACACTCAGACACACACACAGACGCTTAGACACACACAAATACACAAACATACATACACAGACACACACAAACACAGACACTTAAACACACACAGACACACACACACACACACAGAGACAGACATGCATACACACAGACACCCAGACACACACACACAGACACACACACAGAGATACACATATACAAACACACAAAGACACACAGACATGCACAGAAACACACAGACACACAAACATACAGACACATGGACACAGAGGCACACAGAAACACACAAATACAGACACACAAAGACACACACAAGCACGCAGATATACATAAACACACAGACACACACACACACACAACTACACACACAACCAGACACACATACATACACGTAAACAAACTCAGATAAACACACGTACACAGACACACATACAAACACAGACACACAAACAGACACACACATGCACACAACAGGCTCTCTTCATCCTCTCTCTCTCATGACGTTTTCCCGGCGACTCCAGCTCTCCTGGACCCCTCTCCTCGCGCCTGACCCACGTCCCCTCCTGGCCACGTCGCGTGCTGTGACTCCAGGGACAGGGGACCTGTCTCCCTGTTCCTCCCGCCTGCCTAGGGCAAGCCGGGGAAGGCCCGGCCCCTGGCGCGGAGCTTCCAGATGCGGGGGGCGGGGCACAGGACCAACAGGCGACCTCACCCAAGCTCACAAAGGACGACAGGTGATCACGGTGCTGGGAACCAGGCTCCGCCTCGGCCCCCCCCCCCCCCGGAACCTTCCAGGAGAGCCCTTCTGCAGACTGCTCTCTACAAGGCCCCGGAGTTAAGAACAGGCGGAAGAGACCACGGGAGGGGGTGGCTGGGGGTAGGGCTGCGCCGGGCCAGGGGCCAAGGGACCCCTTCAGCTCTGGCCAGACTAGGAGGGACAGAGAGGCTCGGGGAGATGGGGCCTCGGCACTTCCCGTGACAGCGGCACCAGGTCACTGCACGGGAAGCTTTGACCTAACCGGGAACCGGGGGCCACCGCCGTGGAAATCTCTCCAGACCTCCGTGAGAGAGCATGCAAGAACCATGTAATTACATTTTCTTCTTCTTGAAAGCATTAGTATATTATTTCCATTTTGAACGGAGCTTTCTTTTGAATAAAATATATCCAAATTTTTTTTCTGTCTCTTCTTTTTTTGTTTTTTTAGGGCTGTCCTGGTGGCACATGGAAGATCCCGGGCTAGGGGTCGAATCGGAGCTGCAGCTGTCGGTCTAGGCCACAGTCACAGCAACACCGGATCCGAGCCATGTCTGCTCATGGCAACCCCGGATCCTTAACCCACTGAGCAAGGCCAGGGATTAAACCCATATCCTCATGGATACTAGTCGGGTTCCTTACCGTTGTGCCACAACGGGAACTCACATTTTCCCTTTGCGTATGAGAAATCTGTTTTATTTTTAGAACATGTCTTTTTTTTTTTTCTCTAAGGGCAGTTTTTTCCTTCACGTTTATTCCAAGGGCCTGGGGGAGTTCCCGTCTCTGGAGGAGAAGCAAACTGGCCTTTTAGCTTAAAGCTCTTCTGCGCTGTCCAGTTCAGGCAAACACAGCAAAGGAAAGCCAGGAAGGAAGGCAAAGAGCCCCAGGCTCCCAATCTCTCCGACACCACAGAACAACAGGTCACACTGCCTTCAGTGCCCGTGGCTCCACACGGAGGCTCAGACGGCAGAGAACGCAGGAACGCATAAAGGATGCAAGGTGCCACCATGGCCACCAGCGCAGACGGCTGCGCCGGCCCGGGACAGAAAGCCCGAGAAAACCCAGGAGGCTGCTTGCTCTCCGCCCTCCACCTCTGATGCCTCCTGGGCCAGAAGGACACCCAGAGGCAGGACAGTCTTCCTGGGACAGGAAAGAAGGCAGGAGAAACACACACATGCCAACTCTGGTGCCCGGGAAGGCAGGGTGGACGATCAGATGTCTGTTCCTGAGTATCCGCTTGGGCCTGGGGAAGCGGGCACACAGGGCACACAGCCTGTTCTGCTGGGGGTCGGGGTTGGGGGGCTGGCGATTTAGAAGGGCTGACAGGCGACAGAGCAACCAGGAAGCACAGAAGCGTTCAGAGTGTGACCAGCCATAATCAAAGGATCCTTGTACACTTGACAGATTTTTTCTCTTTCTTTTTTTTTTTTTTTTTGCTTTTTAGGGCCACCCCCTCGGCAAGTTCCCAGGCTAGGGCTTGAATCCAAGCTGCAGCTGCCACAGCAACACGAGATCTGAGCCGCGTCTGCAACCTATACCTTAGTTCACGGCAATGCTGGACCCTTAACCCACTGAGCGTGGCCAGGGATCGAACCCTCAACCTCATGGATACTCATCGGGTTTGCTACCACTGAGCCTTGACGGGAACTCGTACTTGTTAGATGCCGTTACTCTTTGTTTCAAGGCTACGGCAGCTCTCCAGCCTCCTCCCAGGAAAACCGGTGTCCTCAGGACGGCCCGGGAGAGCTGGATTCCTGCCGCTGCTGCCCTTTTCTCCTCCCGTCTGGACCTCTGGCCCCCCGCTGTTCTGCAGACACACTGGCACGGCCGCTCAGGGCCCCTGCTTGGCATGCTCGACCGGGCATGCTCCCCAGCTTACGCGCCCACCCCTCATCTCCCTCCAGCCTTTGTTCAAAGGCTGCCTGCTCCCACCCCACTATTTATTTTTTCTTTTTGGCCGCCCTGGAGCATATGGAGTTCCTGGGTCAGGGATCAGATCCACGCTTGCAGCTGCAACCCACGCTGCAGCTGCGGCAACGCTGGATCCCTAACCCACAGTGCCAGGCTGGGGATCAAACCCGCACATCGCTCCAGGGATGCTGCCAAGCCCGTTGTGCCACAGTGGGAACTCCCCACCCCACTGTTTAATTCCCCCAACCCCAGCACTATGGTTTCCCCTTGTGGGAGTCTATTTTTTTCCGCCATACACCTGCTAGCACATTATATAATTCACTTACATATTATAGTTTTGTTGGCCTCTCCAAACAGAAGGTAAACTCCATGAAGGAAGGCAGTGTTTGGAGCTTTTCTCTTTTGTTTGATCTGTCTCAGAACTTATCTGCCCTGCTTAGAATAGCCCCTAGCGCATGGCAGATGTTCAAAAAACAGCTGCGAAGGAGTTCCTGTCGTGGCGCAGTGGAAACGAATCTGACTAGGAATCATGAGGTTGTGGGTTCAATCCCTGGCCTTGCTCAGTGGGTTAAGGATCCGGCGTTGCCGTGAGCTGTGGTGTGGGTCGCAGACACGGCTCGGATCCTGCATCGCTGTGGCTGTGGTGAAGGCCAGCAGCAACAGCTCTGATTAGACCCCTAGCCTGGGAACCTCCATATGCTGCGGGCGCGGCCCTAAAAAGACAAAAAAAACAAAAACAAAACAAAACTGCCAAATGAGCTGACCAACTGGACAGGCTTTCTGCAGTCACAGAGCACAGGACTCAGGCCCATGTGGGTTACCCAAGCGGGTAAGAACTCTGTTCAGGCCTTAGAGTCTCCAGGCTTAACTGGAGTCCTGCGTCCATAACTGGAGTCCTGGGTTCGTAACTGCCATTAAAAATAATTATCGTGGAGTTCCCGTTACAGCTTGGCAGGTTAAGAACCGTAGTAACCATGAGGATGCAGGTTCAATCCCTGGTCTCGTTCAGTGGGTTAAGGATCTGGTGTTGCTGTGAGCTGTGGTGTAGGTTGCAGGCGTGGCTCAGATATGGCGTTGCTGTGGCTGTGGTGTAAGCTGGCAGCTGCAGCTTTGATTTGACCTGTAGCCTGGAAACCTCCATATGCCGCGGGTGCAGCCCTAAATATGCAAAAAAAAAAAAAAAAAAAGATTGTGATAAGAGCCTCGACATGGGATCTAATTTATTGACAGATTTTTTTTTTTTCTTTTTAGGGTCCCGCCCGTGGCGAATGGAAGTTCCTGGGCTAGGGGTCCAGTCAGAGCTGCAGCTGAGCACGCCACAATCAAGGCAACACCGGGTCCTTAACCCACTGAGTGAGGCCAGGGATCGAACCCTCATCCCCACAGAGACAACACTGGGTCCTTAACCTGCTAAGACAAAATGAGAACTCCTCTCTTGACAGATGCTAATTGTTGCAACTGCCTTGTTTCTACTCATGTAATTCTACGGGCCTGGTGTCCATAGAATTTGCACACAAGTCCCACCCCCCAAAAAAACTTGCTGATTTGACTTAAATGAACCTGCTTTGGGAGGAAACCGAACTAAGTGGCTGATAATCATATTGAAAAGGGAGAAAGTGTGTCTCCCTTTTTTTTTTGTCTTTTTGCCTTATCTAGAGCCGCACCTGCGGCATATGGAGGTTCCCAGGCTAGGGGTCTAACAGGAGCTATAGCCGCCGGCCTTCGCCACAGCCACAGCAACGTGGAACCTGAGCTGCATCTGCGACCTACACCACAGCTCACAGCAACGCTGGATCCTTAACCCTCTGAGCGAGGCCAGGGATCGAACCCGCAACCTCATGGTTCCTAGTCGGATTCGTTAACCACTGAGCCACGACGGGAACTCCGGAGGTGTGTCCTTGATTTCCTGCAATTTGCACCCTCCCCCTGTCCTGTGACAGGGAATCGTCCCTTAGCTGTCCCTGCCGTGTGCAGCCAGTCACCCCCGGGGTCAGGAGAGCGTCAGTCGGGAGCCCCCGCGCCAGGTCCGAGGACCCAGCCTCCTCCGTGGGCGCAGCCTTGGGCAAGCGTACATGCCCCCGCTGACCGGCCGGCCCCTGAGCGCCCAGCCGAGACGAGATGGTGGAGACAGGCAGGTTGTGGGATAGAGAGAGCGCACTCGCGGTCCAGGTGAGGTCAGAGGCAGAAGAGAAAAGCCGCAGAACGCAGTCAACACACGAGCCCTGGGCCCAGGGGCACTGGATGGCGGGCTTCAGACACGGGACAGGACGAGGGGAGGGAACCTTTGAGAGCAGCAGCATCCAGTGGGGTGGGGGTGGGGGTGCAGAGACGGGGGTGTGCCCCCAGCCTCCACTCACCACCCCAGGCGTGGCCCCGGCCACAGGGGTCCACGTGGCCAGCACAGATGCACGTGGCAGGGACGATGGTGACTTTGGAGCTGGGGGAGGGCGGCAGGTGCAGCTGTCGGGGATGGGGCGGGAGGGGAGAACCGAACCCCAGGGCCCTGGTTCAGAGAACCAAACTGGTGCTCTGTAAGGAGCCTTTGGCCTCTCATTTAACCTGCTCATTTTACAGAAAAGGCAATGGCTCAGCCCGGCCTGGAATCTGGACCAGAGAAGGAACCAGAACCTCGCCTCCCGACTCCCACCACAGGGCAGGGCCTCTGGCTGCCTCTGTGCCCCTGGTTAGAGAGAGACGGAGGGAGTGGGGTGGGGGGGTCCCGGGGTGGGGGGGTCCCGGGTCTGCTCTTGCCATGGCTGCTTCCTGTGCTGCCAGGAAGGTGTCCTCAAAGGACACAGAGGGGCTGATGGGGGCAAAGGTCAGCCCCCGCCCACCGCCCCGGGCTCCAGGTCACACCCCAGGGGCTGTTGGCCATTCAGAACCACACCAAAGAGTGAGGGGGGAAGAGATGGAGAAAGAAGCAAGGCAGAGAAGAGAGAAAAAGACAGACTGGCTCCAAGAAGCTGCTGAGCCTCAGAGAAGGGGTGGCAACGGGACTTGACACCACCCACCCGCCCCCAGCCAGACCCTGTGCCAGGACCTCCGTGCTTCTCACCCAGGAGCTGGTTCCCAGATGGGCGCGCTCAGGCGCAGAGCTGGAGGGCGTCTGACAAGCGTCCTGCCCACCCCACCCGCACCACCCACCCCATCACCTCTGCTCTCAACACCACCCCTCCAGGAGGGAGCCATCGAGACTGAGAGACTGATCTCCGCCGTCGCCCAGACACTCACCATTCACCTGGGAGGGGGACGACGAGTAGGGCTTCAGGCTGCGGCTCTGCCGGCCGGCGCTCTCCAGCATGGTCACGATCTCACCGCGCTCGATGCTGCGCAGGGCGGCGTACAGGTTCTCCACTGCGGGGAGAGAGCGGAGACAGCGCTCGCTCGCTAGGGGGCGCGAGGCTACGGGGCTCAGAACTCGGGGAGGGGGCGGAGCCTGGGCGGAGGGGCGTGGCTCAGGCCCCCACCGACAGGGCCCCTCTTTCGTCAGACCCCAGACCTCCCACCTCTTTGAAAATACACGCAGACCTGGAGATGCTGGGGGTTCCAGACCACCCCATACAGCGAAAATCGCAGTAACGCGAGACCGCGAAGTTTTTCGGTTTCCCAGCGCGTGATAAAGTCACGCTTAAACTGCTCACCTATTAAGTGTGCAACAGCATTCTGCCCGGAGAAGCAATGCCTATACCTTAATGTTAAAGTATTTTATCACGAAAAAATGCTCTGCTCTGAGACTTCGGTGAGTCTTAATAGTAACATATGGATCACGGGTCACAGCTCACCTTTAACAACTATGATCATAACGAGAAAGTTTGAAATACTGAGAGAATTACCAATGTGTGGCAGACACGAAGTGAGCAAGGGCTGTTGGCAGTTGGTGCCAACGGAGTGGCTGGATTTGATTGGTATGGAAACACAAAATCTGCAAAAAGCGCAGTCAGTCGAGACATGCCTGTCTTTGTTAGCCTTTAACAGATCTTTTCCACGCCCCACCAGGGGCTAATTTCAAGGCACTGAAGGACGGCGTTTTGTCATCTAAGAGGAATCCTGCAGGAAAATGTGAGTAATAATGACTGGATTCTGTTCTTTGGAAATCCTTGGTCCCTGCCAGTGGATCTGAGCCGCAGATGCATCTTAGCGCTAATTTCCTCTTTGTGTGTTTTGTGTTCAAGAACGTGGTTGAAAAGAGTGAGACAGGAGTTCCCGTCGTGGCTCAGTGGTTAACGAATCTAAGAACCATGAGGTTGCAGGTTCGATCCCTGGCCTTGCTCAGTGGGTTAAGGATCTGGCATTGCCGTGAGCTGTAGTGTAGGTTGCAGACGCAGCTCGGATCCTGCGTTGCTGTGGCTCTGGTGTAGGCCGGCGGCTACAGCTCCAATTAGACCCCTAGCCTGGGAATCTCCATATGACACGGGTGCGGCCCTGGATAGGGCAAAAAGACAAGAAAGAAAGAAAAGAGTGAGACAAATCCGCCCTCCAGGCTGAAAACCCTCCAGAAAATCCTGGACACAAACACTCCATCAGAGGGGCGCTCCTCCTGGCTCCGTCCTGAGTCCTCATTGGTTTGAAAAATTCAACTGGAAGGCACACATTCTCTGAGAGTCCCTTGTGGCCGGACTGCCCAGAAGGCCAGGACGCCCAGGGGTGGGGGCATGCGTGTGCGTGTGTGTGTGCGAGACAGAGCGTGCAAAAGAGGTTGGCTTCAAAGATCAACACCCCCACACACACACACACACGCACACACGGAATCTGGAAGAAGAGGCTGAGAGTAGGTCCCGCACGGGCTTTGGAGGGAGAAGGGCCCCAGCTTGTGGGTACTGACTCTTGGCGTCTTTGCCTTCGCGGGTGAGCCAGGAGTTCAACAAGGCCGCGCTCTGCTCCAGCAAGGAGTTGGGGTTCTCCACGCGGATCTTGTTGATGTCTTCCACGCTGAACTGCAGCTCGCGGGCCAGCTCTGCATGCAAAGAACCAGGACCCGTGGTGAGCCGAGCCAGAGCCCCGACCCCACCCCCAAGCCCGGGCACGGAGGGGGCGCGGGGTCGGGTACCAGGAGACAGAGAACGGTCTGCCTTTGAATGGTCTTCCTTCTTCCTGAGAACACCTAGTGAAATGCTGACACCTACACCTACACGTGTCTTCAGGGAAAGTTTATTTAAATAAGCTGAAAATACAAGTTGCCGTCTAAAGGCAAGGTAGTCCCCTGCAGGATGCCAGCGCTTCGCTCTGGCTATGTTATTATTTCTCACAGGTACTTCAGATGGGAAAACGGCATCCAAGTCTAACTTCAAGGATGCGGGAGAGAAGAGGGGAAAGTGATGGTGAGAAGCAGGATGCGCACGCGCCACACACACACACACACACACACAGACTCACACACACACACACATACACACAGACTCACACACACACAGACACACACACACACAGACACACACAGACACACTCACACACACACTCACACACAGACACACACACACACACCCTCTAAGGAGCAGCAGCAGACATGCTTTATTGGCTCAAAGAACCAACAGTCTCTGCACCGCTGCTGTGAGCTTTCAGCAAGTCCCGCTAAGGTTTCTGAGCTTGTCCGAGGCCCACTCTGCAGGTGGCTGAGTGGAGCCCACAGAAAAGGCGTCACGGGGCCTGCAGCTGAGTACAACGCGGTTTGAGCCTTCACCGCCTCACCTCAGGAGGATCTCCCCTGACCGCTGGCGGGACTTCTGAAGACTCCACCACGGCCCTAGATAACTGATGAAAAATGCCGAGCCTTGCCCTTTGCTTGCCTCTTTCTTCTCAGCTGCGGCAAAGGCGCTGGGCGGTACCAGGAGCGCCGGGCGGGCAGCCAGGACCCACGTTTTTTGTTTGCTTGTGCGTGTGCTCGTGGTTGCTGGGTTTCCAGAGTTCTGTCACTAAGTCACTACGTAACTAACGTCACCCTGTTTAGCTGGATCTCAGCCTCCCCATCTGTAAAAGGGGCAACTGGGTCCATTCTAAGGTCTTTTGTAAGGTCAGGAGTTGAGGGTCTGGAAAGGAAAACCTGGGTGGGGTGGAGGGGTGAGAGAGCCCCTTAGAGGCCCCCTAGGGTGCCCAGAGGTGTGGCCTGGGCAACGCCCCGTAGGCGACAGCCTCGGAGCAGGGACACAGTGGACGGTGGGAAGAGGGTCAGAAACGCCTTCACGTCTTTGGAGGGGAGACGGTGCGGGGCTGGGTGTAGACACACAAAGCGCTTCTCTGCCCCAGTTCCCGACTCACCGGCCCAGCTGAGGCCCAGGTGCTCTGCTATCACAGCCATCTTCATGTCCGCCCGCTCCGTGCCGCTCAGGGGACCTGCGGGGGAAGCAGTGCGTGTCACTCAGGGGCCCCGAGGGACACGGGACCCGCAGGCGTGGGCGAGTGACGTCGGAGCCCCCCGCCTCCCCTGCCCGCCCGAGCTGGCCATGCTCCGTGTCCACCCCACTGATCCCTGAGCCGCGTTCACAGCGGCCTGAGTCCACCGTGTCCCCGCGGAGTCCCTGTCCGGATCGGGGCGGGGGGAGGAGAGGCCGCTCACCACTGCCCCTGGGGAGGGTGTGGGCCCGGAGCACCCCAGGGAGGTCCGTACCCAGCGTAGACTCGCTGAGGATGCTGTATCTCAGAGCCAGCGGCGTCAGGGTTCTCCTCCGGTCCTCGGGTCCACTGACCTGCAGCAGGAAGACAGGAGCGGCGCTATCGGGGGGGCGGGGGTGCAGCTGCCTGGAGCCTCAGCACACAGGGACATGGGGTGGGCTGGGGCAGGAGGGGACCAGAGGGGGCTGACCAAGCTCACGCACTTCAATAACAACGACAAGCTCATGATGGAGAGGGTGTGAGAAAAGAGAACCCTCCTTCGCTGCTGGTGGGAGTGGACGCTGGTATAGATACCGTGCAGAACAGTACCGAGGTTCCTTAAAAGACTAAATACAGCACTGCCACAGGATCCAGCCACCCCACTCCTGGGCACCCCGCTCCATACGCCTAGGAGCAGCCGAAAATGGAAAAACAAAAACAAAAACAAAAGAAACAGGCCATGGGGGGAGTTTCCTTGCGGTGCCGTGGGTTAAAGATCAGGCATTGTCACTGCCGTGGTGCAGCCTCGAACTTCCATGTGCCACACACCACGGCCAAAAAAAAAAAAAAAAAACCCCGCAAAAGTCACGTGGCGTTCCTGCGGCAGCGTAACATGATGGGCGGCATCCCAGGAGCCCTGGGACACAGGTTCAGTCCCTGGCCCGGCACAGCGGGTTAAGGACCTGAAGCTTAGGTCGTGAAGGTGGCTCCGATCCGTCCCTGGCCCGGGAACTCCAAGCCCCGCCAGGGGGTGGCGAAAAAAGAAAAACAAAAAAAAGTCACGAGGTGGCCAGGACACCCTGAGTCACCGGCTGCGCCGTTCTCGGCCTCGGAGGCCTCGGTGAGGGGTGCCGGGTGGAAACGTCCAGGCTCCTTCCAACCTCGGGGCCTCGGTGTGAACGCGCGTGGGGTCCTCGCGCCCTGATGTTTGTTCCCAAGCTTTGCAGGAAGGACGCTTCTCCACGGCGGGGTGGGGGGGCAGCCAGAGGCAGTTCTCCCGAGGGGACCGGGGGGCCCGGTGTGGCCGAGGGCCCGGGCGGGGCGCTCACCTTGGCGCAGGGCGGCATGGTGATGTTCAGGTGACAGAGGATGTGCTGCGTGTCCTCGTACTTCATCGCCTTGCGCAGGAACGACAGGGACCCTCCTGGTTCTCGACTGCTGTCCCTCACCTGGACCGGGCACGCACAAAGGGGGAGTCAGGGGCCGCCCCCGCCCCCCAAACTTCCTCCCGAACTTCTGGGCCCAGGCGAGGCGTGGGGCGCCGGGGAAGCCGGCACACCTTGACGGGGATGGCCAGCCGGTTCTCCCGGAACGACTGGAAGAGGAAACTCCGCTGCTGTGCGGCCTTTTTGACGGGCACCAGGTTTCCCGAGAGCTCTGCAAAGAGGGCCATCCCTTCCAGGACCTGCAGGGGACGAAAGGCAGACTCGGCCGGTCACCAGCAGTGCCCCGATGCCCGCTCCCCCCCGAAAGGCTCTGGTCGCTCCTTCCCCACCACCCCCAGGCTGTGCCGGGGACACCCCACCTAGTGTTCTGGAAAAGTTAGGGCGGATGCTTCCTTCCTTTGAAACATTTTATTTACGTGTGTATTTATGTATGTATATACGTACGTATGTATTTATTTATCCCACGGCATGCAGAAGTTCCTGGGCCAGGGATCAAACCCTCGTCACAGCAGTGACCTAAGCCACAAGGGAACTCTCAAAAGATTTCGTAATACGCAGGACTCTTCGTGTGTCCCTGGGGGGTTGATCGCCTTGCTGACAGAGAACTCTAGAACTCCACTAGGATGTCATAATATGTCTTCCAGAAAACACTTACCTCTCCCTCCCCCCCCCTTTTTTTTTTGGTCTTTTTAGGGCCGCCCTGGTGGCATACGGACGTTCCCAGGCTAGGAGTCGAATCGGAGCTGCGCTTGGAACCTGCGCCAAAGCCACAGCAATGCAGGATCCAAGCTGCGTCCTTAACCCACCGAGCAAGGCCAGGGATCGAACCTGCAGCCTCATGGTTCCTAGTCGGATTTGTTAACCACTGTGCCACGACGGGAACTCCCTCAACGTTTATCATTTTTAACATCCGTCCAAAACCGTTTATTTCCCGTGGTGTTGGAAGGACAATGTTGTTTCTTTTTTTCCTCTCTCTCCTTTTTTTTTTTAAATGTCTGTCCCTGCAGCACATGGAAGTACCCAGGCCAGGGGTCGAATCAGAGCTGCAGCAGAGGCCTATGCCACAGCCATAGCCACACCAGACCCAAGTAACATCTGAGACCTACACGGCAGCCTATGGCAATGCTGGATCCTTAACCCACAAGGCCAGGGATCAAACCCGCATCCTCACGACAGTATGTCAGGCTCCCAGGCTAGGGAGCTAATCGGAGCTACAGCTGCCGGCCTACACCACAGCCACAGCAGCGTGGGATCCGAGCTGCGTCTGCGACCTACACCACAGCTCACGGCAACACCGGATCCTCAACCCATTGAGCGAGGCCAGGGATCGAACCCACAGCCTCGTGGTTCCTAGTCAGATTCGTTTCCGCTGAGTCACAATGGGAACTCCCTATGTCAGGTCCTTAACCCACTGAGCCACAGTGGGAACTCCCCATACTGTATTTTAATCTCTCCCGTGACGATCTCCACTGCGTCTGTATGGTTTCCTCTGCGAAGTTATCGTGGACTCATCTGACAGTGGAGGAAACAGACTAATGCTTTGTCTGCTTGGTCCCCCAAACCGTATTAGAGGCAGGTCCCAGCCCCGGGTTCCTTCTTCCGGGCCCTCAGCGCATCTGAGGCCAGACCTTCCGAAAGGTCCTGGCTTGTTCTACGTCTGACCCCGAGTGAGGACCCTGGGATGTGTGACGGGTTCAAATCTCACCCGCATTCTTTACCCCTCCCCACGCCGCCTCCCCCTCCCCCCTGCTCCCTCATCCGGGCACTGCCAAAACCCCGGCGTGCCAGGCAAAGTGGGTTCTGCGGTCCGACTCCTGGAACACACCCTTTCTCTATCATCTGGCTGTGCAACCTCGGGCAGATCCCCTAACCCCTCTCAGCCTCAGTTTCCTCGTCTGTAAAGTGAGAATGAGAAAAGCGCACACAGTTATGGGGATCAGGGGAAGTGATGTCAGCCGAGCCCTTTTAATAGCACCTAGGACATAAGAACGTCTCCTGGTCACCACAAACCACTGGGCTGACAGCCTGCTGCCACCTTCAGACATGTGATGGTGCTCCTCAGCGCTGGGGAAGCTTCCAGAAGATGCTTCTCAAGTGCGATGTCAAAGGGACCCAGCCCAGGGAGTTCCCGTCGTGGCTCAGTGGTTAACGAATCCGACTAAGAACCATGAGGTTACGGGTTCGATCCCTGGCCTCGTTCGGTGGGTTAAGGATCCAGCGTTGCCGTGAGCTGTGGTGAAGGTCACAGACGTGGCTCGGATCCCGCGTTGCTGTGGCTGTGGCGAAGGCTGGCAGCTACAGCTCCTGTTAGACCCCTAGCCTGGGAACCTCCACATGCCGCGGGTGTGGCCCTAGAAAAGGCAAAAAGACAAAAAAAAAAAAAGGGACACAGCCCATGCCCCCCCCACCACCACACAGAGGCAGCCCTGCTGAAGGCTCTGGGTCCCGCCAGGAGCCTGGGGGCAGGGCCGGGTCCTACCTCTATGTCCCGGCTCCGGGCCACCTCCACAAAGTTCTCGTGCTGCTCTAGCGTCTTGTCCACCTTGTCGTCGGTCATACAGTAGCAGCGCAGGCGCCCTTCGCGGGGGTCGTTCATCTTGGCAAAGATGACAAACTTGGTCATGTAGGGCACTGCGGTGAGCTCCTTGTACAGCAGGGTGGCGAAGTTCACGGCTTCGGCCGTCCGAGGGCAGTCCGACAGCCAGAACCTGAGGCGACGGCACGGCACGCGTGAGCCTGAGCCTAAAAACCCGAGACTAAAAACCCGAGGGGACAACCTGCGAGGCAGCTGCCCGGGCTCACCCAGCCGCGGATGAGCGGGGCTTCTAAGTGCAGAGGGGAGGCAGGGGTGCAAGCCGGCGGTGGCTTTAGGGTGGCACCCGTGGGGAGAGCGCTGTCCTCTGGTGCAGGGCCGGGGGCCCGACGGCGGGGCTGGGCCTCACCTGGCCGAGACGTTGGTGGTGAAGGCGGCGCACTCGTTGGCGTACACGAGCTTGGTAGTTCCGGTGATGTCCTCCCACTGGGCCTGGTCGGTCCCTCCTGCGGCAGGAGCAGAGCCGGGCTGGGGAGCGGTCTCCAGAGGCCAGAGGCCAGCCCGGGCGCTTACCGGCGGTGGGAACACGCCTGCCCCCCAGCAGCCCCTCCT
>PVHT021183523.1:3642888-3663600 GCA_004024745.2 Catagonus wagneri | reverse complement strand
CCCAGGCAGACGCGCACGCGGGACCCGAGCCACAGGCCCACCCCAGGCCATCAGCAGGAACCTAGGGCACAGAGGGTCCCGTGGTGGCCTCGCCCAGGCAGACGCGCACGCGGGACCCGAGCCACAGGCCCACCCCAGGCCATCAGCAGGAACCTAGGGCACAGAGGGTCCCGTGGTGGCCTCGCCCAGGCAGACGCGCCCACCCCAGGCCACTCACCCCGTGTGCACGGGGCTGGCCACCGGGCTGATGTTGTCTGAGGTCTCTGTGGCCGGGCTGCTGGGGATGAAAGAGTCTTCATCGTACTCTTTTGATGCCTGCGGTGGAGGAGAAAGGCCAGCTCTGCCATCACGCTCGCCACAGCGGCCGGTCTCAGCCAGGGTCCGGGAGGCTGGGGAGGCTCTCGGCCCGGGAACCGAGCGGCCCAGTGTAGGAGGCGCTCCCCATCCCCCACCACCCACCGACCCTTTGGGACCAGGCCCGGCTGGAGCGCGAAAAGAAGCCCCGCTTCCTCTTACCGACGGCCTCGCCTTGAATCAGGACCCTGGGCCAGAGCTTCGGACAGTGGAGCAGCTCCTCGCTCCCGTCCGGCTTCAGCCGGAGCTCTTGCCCCGCGGCCGGTCCCCACCCTCTGCTCCCCGACATGAACGCTCCCCACCGAGCTGGCAACACACTCCACCCCATTATCTACTAGCTCTTCGGCTCTGGGCCAGCCACGTGTTCTGGGGCATCGAGAGGCATGGGGAGACAGAATGGACCCTCGTCTGCAAATGGGACAGCCCCCGCTCTGCCCGCAGCGATGCTGTAACCTCAGAGCCACAGGGCTGCCTCCCCCTAAGCCTGATACATCGCAGGGACGCACGGAGCCAGCAGCTCTGCAGCCGGCCCCGGCCTCTCCAGCTGTATCCCCTACTAGTCCGGACGCCCACGGCTCTGGCCTTCGCGGGACCGCCTGGTTCGTGGTTTGCCTCTTACCCCCTCTGTGAACCCCTCCGGAAGAGCTCCTGCCGCTCAGCTGAGCCCTCCCCGCGTTCTGAGCCCCCTCCCCCGCTGGACCACCGGCTCCGCCTCCTCCCCAAACGGGCCCCTACAGGGTGCGCAGCGGGACTCCAGGAAACACCTGCTGACTTTGGTTCATGACTCAAGCAGGGAGTCAGAGAGCACCGCTGGCCAGGGGACTGTGGGTCCCGGGCCCACGTGGACCTTTCCCACGGCGTCACTGCAGTGCTAGGGAATGGCCATGCCTCCCAAATACAGCCTGGGTGCGACACCAACGTCCTGACCCTGCGATGTGCCTCAGGGTGGAACGGCTGATTGGACAGCATCCAACCGGACTTTAGGGCCAGGACTGTGATTGCGCCTGGCCGCCAGGCATCTCTTCAGTGGCAGAGGGAGAGACCAGGCTTAGCTGGCAAACTGACGAGCCTGGCTCAGTGCTCAGGCCTCAGGGTGGCCAGTCCCAACCTCCAAACACCACACTGCTTTCTTTTTTATCCGAGAAAACCCCTTTGCCCTGGGCCAAAAAAAAAAAAAAAGTGAAAGAAAAAAAATGTACAGAGCTCCGACTCTCCAACAGCTTCGCGCCGCCGTGGCTGACCTCCCGCACTGGGATGGGTCCAGTGGGGTTCAAGGGGCGCAGCCGCGAGAAGACGGGCTCTGGAGCCAGAAGTTCTGGGTCAGTTCTCAGCCTCGGTGGGACCGGCAGAGAGAAGGGTGTTTTGCTGGCCCTCTGAGGCTCAGGTCGCTCACAGCCGGGGTAGTGAGGGTGTCCGCGGCATGGACGCTACAAAGAACACTGGGAATCTGGAGTCTGCGGGGCTTGGGAAACGCCAGGCGCTTTCCTCTATGAGTCCCTGGTGTTCCACAGATCATCTCAAAGCAGTCTCGGAGTTCCCGTCGTGGCTCAGTGGTTAAGGAATCCGACTGGGAACCATGAGGTTGCGGGTTCGATCCCTGGCCTCGCTCAGTGGGTTAAGGATCCGGCGTTGCCGTGAGCTGTGGTGTAGGTTGCAGACGCGGCTCGGATCCCGCGTTGCTGTGGCTGTGGCGAAGGCCGGCGGCTACAGCTCCTGTTAGACCCCTAGCCTGGGAACCTCCATATGCCGCGGGTGCGGCCCTAAAAAAGCAAAAAAAGGAAAAAGTGCCTTGTTCCCCGGGGGACCCGCCCGCTGCAAAGGGGAAGAGGAAGGCTGCCTCTTACCTGCTCTGGCTCTTCAGACCTGATCACCACTGTCTCAGGTGTGACACAGGGGATCCTCGGGATGGCTGGGGACTCCACCCTGCATGCGAGAACACTGGGGGGTCAGACGGGGCAGCCTTTTGAGCAGAGTCCCCCCCCCATCTCCCACTGAAGGCCTAAGTGAAACACTTCCGCGCCCCCAGAATCAGCTGTCCAATCCAGCCCCCACCACTGCCTGAACCCCCACGGGCCGCCGCTGTCCATCCCAGACACCAGACGCTGACCAGGCTCCGTCCCCAGAACCGGCCTGTCCTTCCCAGCTTGGCTGAGCCGGAGGACCCGCCTCCTCCAGGAAGTCTTCCTGCACTCACACCCTCGGAGCCCTGACTGAGGGCGCCCTCGCTCTGGCTGTGTCACCACGGATGACCACCGCGTGCGGGCTGTGATCCCACTAATACATCTGTAGGCTCTCCACGGTCAGGGGCCGGGTCCCGTTTCTCTCTGACTGATGTTCAGCAGATACTAATTGTGTCTCCCTTCTCGTTCCGCTGCCCTGTTCTGTACAGGCCCTGGGACCACACTGGCTCGCATCTGTCTTTTCAGAAAAACACCGAGGGCTCAGTGTTTCTACAAAGTTGTGATTTTTTTTGTCTTTTGTCACTTTAGGGCCGCACCTGCGGCATATGGAGGTTCCCAGGCTAGGGGTCTAACAGGAGCTGTAGCCGCCGGCCTACACCACAGCCACAGCAACACGGGATCCAAGCCGTGTATGCAGCCTACACCCCAGCTCACGGCAACGCCGGATCCTTAACCCACTGGGCAAGGCCAGGGATCGAACCCGCAACCTCATGGTTCTTAGTCGGATTCGTTTCCACTGCGCCAAGACGGGACCTCCCAAAGTTGTCACTTAAAAAAAATTTTTTTTTATTCTTTTATGGCCAAAGCTGCAGTATATATATAGAAGTTCCCAGGCCAGGGATCGAACCCGAGCCAGAGCTGTGACTTAGGCCACAGTCCAAGCAACGCCAGATCCTTAACCCACTGAGCCGGGCTGGGGGTGCCTCCACAGAGCCAAGACGGATCACCGCCCCCCCCATGCTGCATTGGGACACTCCCAGAGTTGTCACTTTTAGGTTCAGTCACAAAATATGCACATCGGCCTGACTCACAGCATCCAAGGGAGGGATGAGAAACACCGCTCAGGCAGACACAGACCCTCTGTGGGTTTTCCCTAATTGATGAGCCGATGGAGGAATGCGGTGGGCATCTGAGCACAGCTTGGTAATGGTTTTTTGTTATTATTACAAAATTTAAAAAAATTGGATCGAAAGTTTCTTTAAATGCTTTACAATTTTCAAAAGTTTCACACACATGATTTCATATAATTCTATAATAACCCCTCTTCTTTTTGGGGGGCAATTTTCTTCCTTTTCTTTTTAGAGTCACACCTGCGGCATATGGAGGTTCCCAGGCTAGGGGTCAGATCACAGCTGCAGCTGCCGGCCTACACCACAGCCACAGCAAGGCGGGATCCGAGCCGCGTCTGCAACCTACACTGCAGCTCAGGGGTCACGCCAGATCCTTAACTCACTGGGCGAGGCCAGGGATCGAACCCCCATCTTCACAGACACTGTGTTGGGTTCTTAACCTGCTGAGCCACAGAGGGAGCTCCATGGCAGCAGTTTTTAATGAGAATCTCCGCCAGTGGGTTTTCGGGTGAGAAGCTGAGAGTGTGAGCGGGGAGTGATGAGGGCGGGAGGCTGAGTGAGAGGAGGAGGCAGGAACGCTGGGAAGGAAGGATGCCGGCTTTAGGGGAGGTCCCCGACCCCCGCCCCGCCGGTGCTCCCAGCACAGGGCTAGCTCATCCTAAGATGCTGGGCCAGAGTTCTGTCCTCGGCCTGGATCACCCAGGCCCGGCCCTCCTGGGACCTTCCCTGATCCAGAATGCTATCTGGGTCCCAGAAGTGGACCTCGGCCTCCCCCGGGGTGAGCATTTCTTTTCTTTTTTTCATGACCCTATGGCGGCACGTGGGAGTTCCCAGGCCAGGGGTTGGATCCAAGCTTCAGCTTTGACCTACGCCGCAGCTGCAGCAGTGCCGGACCTTAACCCACCGCGCCGGCCAGGGATCGAACCCCTGACCCCCGAGGGTTTCTTACACTTGGTCCAGCTTCGGCACAAAGTCCAGCAGCTCCTTCTCTTCATCTGCATCTCTGGAGTCCCTCTCGGCCCTGGGGCCAATAAGTTCCTCCCCTGAAACCATACAAGTTTAAGTGAGAGACAGGATGGAGAATCCCGCTTTCTTTTTTAAAAAGTGTTTTTCCTGCTCCTCCTTTCAATGCTCGCCCCCAAGGTCTGTGATGTTGGAAGGGGACCATGAGCACAATGTCGCCCACCAGCCCTTGTCCTCCAGCCCTGGTGCACGGCAGCCACCCACCAGGCTTTGGAGGAGGAAAAAAATACAATGGGAAAGAACTTTTTTTTTTTGCTTTTCAGGGCCGCACCTGTGGCATATGGAAGTTCCCAGGCTAGGGGTCGAATTGGAGCTGCAGCTGCCGGTCTACACCACAGCCACAGCAATGCAGGATCCGAGCCGCGTCTGAGACCTGCTACACCACAGTTCAGGGCAAGGCCGGATCCTTAACCCACTGAGCGAGGCCAGGGATCAAACCCACATCCTCCTGGATACTAGCTGGGTTCGTTAAAAGCCACAATGGGAACTACGGAAATAATTTTTTTTTTTTTGCCTGGCCAAGTTCTACTTCGACAAAGCCCTGCGGGTTGTGCGGTGACACCAAAGAAAGTGGCGTTTCTGTCCTATTCCACACCACCCGCAGGAGATGGAGAAGCCACCGTGGAACCAAAACCATCCACCTTGAGAGGCTGGAGGGGATTTTTGTAACCACGGCAGCTGAAAGGTCATCATTTCCTTAAGCCCATCACCAGGAGGTCCAAGCTCTGAACCTCAAAGCCCAGATTGCCTCTTTGCTTCTCGTCTCCTCCTTGAACCGGAGTTGGAGCCCGTGACCTTGCAGGGTCATGGGCTGTCCCCCAGCTGTGAGTGTCCCAGCGTTGTGATCTGGAGCCGACGGGGATGGAGTCACAACAGCTCATGCAGTTATGATCACAGACACAGTGGCGTGGGCACAAACACAGACACGGCGGGAGGGAGCCACCCGCCCGGGGCGTGATCTTACGGGTGCAAATGTCCTGCTTTAGTCAAGCTCTGATTGCTAGCCGTCAGAGGAGGGTGGAAAGCAGGGTGGATTAGTGAGAGCTTGGACTGCTTAGGGTGGAAATGCACTGGTGAGAAAGGACCACGGGGAACAGAAAGTGGATCATACCCATTATAGATATATGAGCGGTTCCTGGAAAGCAAAGAAGAGCCAAGTTTAAGGAAGGGCAGGATTGAAGTCAGTTCAAGCGAGAGGCACGTTATCAAAGGGGATACTTTAACCATCTCATTGAAGAAGCTACACCGTAACTGGATTATCGAGAGGAAAGGGGCCAGGTGGGTAATCCAGCCCAGCCTCACCCTCTTACATCCAGAGGGTTCTTTTCCAAGTTAAGTGAGGAGACAGGCTTCCTCGGGGCAGAAAATGCTACGAGTATCCCACCACTCACAGAAGTGGAAACTATAGTCATTTCTTTTTTGTGTGTGTGGGGAGGCCGTGCCTGCGGCAGGTGGGGTTTCCTGCACCTGTGCCGCAGCAGCGACCAGAGCTGCTGTGGTGACGTCGCCAGGTCCTTAACTCACTGAGCCACCAGGGAACTCCAAACTATAGTAATTTCATAGTGTATACAGCCCCAAGCTGACCGACCCATGAAGTGGTCAGAAGGACAGCTTAT
This sequence comes from Catagonus wagneri, assembly GCA_004024745.2. Taxonomy (NCBI): domain Eukaryota; kingdom Metazoa; phylum Chordata; class Mammalia; order Artiodactyla; family Tayassuidae; genus Catagonus; species Catagonus wagneri. The sequence goes on along the minus strand of PVHT021183523.1, from coordinate 3,657,576 downwards.
GAAAAGGAATTCTGAGATTTTAAATAGAACAGCTGGTTATTGGATCAAAGGACAAGAAACGCACAGGTGGAATTTTACTATGGTTCCTCATGGCTCTGAGAGTTGATCTGAATAGACTCATACCCTGTGTGTGATATACGCAACGACATACACTTCTGAAATTGCCTGGGATTTTTTATATTTTAACTGTTTTTTTCTTTTTAGGACCACACCTGCCCCCTATGGAAGTGCCCAGGCTAGAGGTCGAATCGAAGCTGCAGCTACCAGCCTACACTACAGCCACAGCATGGCCAGATCCGAGCCGAATCTGCGACCTACACACCCCAGCTTGAGCCTTAACCTACTGAGCAAGGCCGGGGCTAGAACCCGAATCCTCATGGATATCAGTCGGGTTCTTAACCCACTGAACTGCAACGGGAACTCCCCCTTTTTTTTCTATATTTTGATTTCTGAGATGTAGATTTCCTTCTAAAATGACATTAAAGGAGTATTTTCAATAACGGCCATCTCGAGAAAGTGGCTGTCCAGCTTCGGTCAGAAAGCAGAATGTGGGTGTCCTGGGAGGACCCAGGGGGTGTTCAGAGTCCCACGCAGCCCCTTCGACCCGACGTGGTGTTACCCCCAGACGGTACCTTCGTCTTCAGACACGTCCAGGATCTCGTCCACCGTCTCAGGGAAGCTCATCCGGTGCTTATCGCTGATCAACTAAGATGAGAAAATGCAAAGAATTCAACCCAAACAGTCATCCGCCCAAAGGATGAAAATGACAGCTAAGAGGCGCTGCGGGGTCTCCGATCGCCAGCCTCTCCCCAGGCCCAGTCCCTGCCCCCAACCCCATCTGCCCCCTCCCCACAGGTCTGGTCGCGGCCGCACCTCCTCTGGCCACTAGGTGGCAGCACAGCTCCGCCTGATGGAGAACACCCGCCCACCCCGCGCCCCCCAGTTCCTTAGGCTTTGAGTTTCCTGCGGAATCCTGGGACGCCAGGACACGCTTACTTCCTGGGGTGCCCCACGAGGGCCCCGCCGTCGGGCTGTGTGTGTCTGGGGGTGCAGGGCAGGAGCAGACGTACCACGACACCGGTTTCCTCGGTCACAACCTTGAGCACGTCTGTCACAGAAATGTAGCCCAGGCGCTTGGCTATGGCCAGAGGCGTGGTTCCGTTCTGAGAAGGACAGCAGGTGGGATCAGACCCGCCCCCCGGGACCCGGACCAAGACCCCTGCAACCTGTGAGCCCTGCCCTTGTCACCAAGGCTGCCCACAGAGACGGAGTGGGCCTGAGGGGAGGCTGCTTAAATTTGCAGCTCCGGGGAGTTCCCCTGTGGGGGCTGTAGGTTAAGGATTAGGCACTGGCATTGCCACAGCTCAGGTCGCTGCCGTGGCACAGGTTCAATCTCTGGCCCGGGAACTTTCAAAAAAAAAAAAAAATCTTCAGCTGGGTGGTGTGGGAGCTTGAACAAGATCTGGGGAGATCTGGACGCCAAAGTCATGAGTGGCCAAGCGGGAGCCAGCGGGAAAGTCAGGGTCAGGGAAGCACCAGACGTGGCTGCAGGAAGTGGCTCTTCATAGGGTACGATTCCACTTTTTTTCAGCTGTGCCTGGGGCACGTGGAAGTTCCGGAGCCAAGGACGGAACCCGAGCCCCAGCAGCGACAACGCCAAATCCTTGACCTGCTGAGCCACAAGAGAACGCCCCTTCTCTACTGTGGTTTTAAAAGGAAGAACTGAGGGAAACTAAATGGATAACGAGGCATACATTTTCCGTGAAGTTCTCTAGTCCCAGGATGTGCCCCGGGCAGACTCAGCCCCACCCACAGCTGCGCCTACACGCCCGGGTCCGCACCCTCTCCAAACCAGAAGCAACGTGAAGATCATCTAGCCCACCTGACAGTCACTTGGTCAGGCTCACACTCAACAGCGATCCCGGCCGAAGACCCTGGGCCCCCGAAACATCACGACCCCCGCCCCCCGCCAAGATATCGGCTTTCTTCATTCACACCGCACTGAAAGCAGCTTCCCCGATTTTGAAAGGGTTTCGAGGAGTTCCTGTTGTGGCTCAGCGGTTAACGAATCCGACTAGGAACCATGAAGTTGTGGGTTCGATCCCTGGCCTCGCTCAGTGGGTTAAGGATCCGGCGTTGCCGTGAGCTGCGATGTAGGTCACAGATGCGGCTCGGATCCCATGTTACTGTGGCTGTGGTGAAGGCCGGCGGCTACAGCTCCTGTTAGACCCCTAGCCTGGGAACCTCCATATGCCTCGAGTGCAGCCCTAGAAAAGGCAAAAAGATTTAATAAATAAATAAATAAATAATAGATAAATAAATAAAAGGGTTTTGACAGTTCTTTTTTTTCTTTCTTTTTACCCCTGCACCTGCAGCATGCAGAAGTCCCCAGGCAAGGGGTCAAATCAGAGCTGCGGCTGAGGCCTACGCCGCAGCCACAGCAACACTGGATCTGAGCTGTGTCTGCGACCTACACCGCAGCTCACGGCAGTGTGGGATCCTTAACCCACTGAGCGAGGCCAGGAATCGAACCTGCATCCTTGTGGATGCTAGTCGGGTTCTTAACCCCCTGAGCCACAGTGGGAACTCCTGGTTTCGACACTTTTGAAGCAGAAATAACGGGGTGGGGGGGGCGGTAAACGGGGTTACAAAGGACAAACTGCAGTCTTCCAGAAGGAGGAAGGAATCCTAACACGTCACGCAGGCAGGCGGGGCAGTGCAGGCCCCGGCCATCCAGGCCCCGGCCGTGCAGTAGGCCAGGCTGAGCGTCTCTGGTCAAAGGGCCACCCCGGGAGAGCAGTTCTCCGAAACCGGGTACTCACCGAGCTGACCTCATTGGGGGAAGCACCGTTTTTGAGAAGCAGTGTCACGATGTCCGTATGACCTTGCTGAGCTGCCTGATGCAAAGGGCTGTATCCAAGCTGCAAACAGGCAAGTGTGCGGCAGGCTTAGGGAGCCACCAGGGAAAGCACTGCCACCTGCCGCAGGGCCCGCACGTCTTTCATGAGCAACAGAAAATAGGCGCCCCCCACCCGCCCCCGCCACCCCTCCTCCGGTGTCAAAGCCAAGCATGGTGGCCGAGCCCCAGGTGCACTCAGAGTGACGCTGGCCGCCTGGGAACCCGGCGCTGGTCTCGGGGGACCCTATACCTTAGTCTTGGCATTGACGTCTGCCTGGTGCTGCAGCAGGAACTTCACCAGCTTGATATTCCCGTAGTGACTGGCCACGTGGAGCGGAGTGTAGCCCATCTGAAAAGGAAGAGGCGGGAGAGGGTTTCTCGAGCAGGGCGGGCCATGCAACCCTCACGGCCAGAACCCCCTCGAGAGAAGATGGACGCGCCCCCTTCCTACGGCGCCGACCGGGCACCTTGACCGTGATGGGGAATGACGTGAGCAAAAGAGAGTGTCTCGGAGTAGACCACGATGGAAGAGAGGGGAGAAAAAAGGCTGCATGTATAAAAATATAACTGGGTCACTAGGCTGTACAGCAGACATTGACACAACACTATAAATTGATTGAATTGTAATAAAATGAATAAAAAAGAATGCATGTATGATGAGGTCACTTTGTTGTACCGCAGAAATTGACACAGCACCGTAAATCACTAGACTTTAATAAAAGTAAAATTTTCAAAATTAAAAAGTAAAGAATATATATATATACATTCTTTACTTCTTAAATTTTAAATATGTATAAAATTTATATATATGTATGTACATATGACTGGGTCACTTTGCGATACAGAAGAAATTGGCACGAGACTGTAAATCCACTAGACCGTAATGAAAATAAAAAATTTTTTAACATGTGGAAACTAAAAAGACACAAGGAACTTCTTTGCAGAACAGACAATGACTCACAGACTTTGGAAAACCTTTGGTTTTTCAAACAAGACAATCTGGGGGCTGGGGGGATGCACTGAGGGTTTGGGACGCAAATGCTATCAGTTTGAGTTGTGATGATTTTTGTACACCTATCACTGTAATAAAACTCATTAAGCCAAAAAAATGAATATATAAATAAAATAAAAAGATCTAAAAAATTTGTTTTAAGAAAATAATATATATATACACATATATGTATGACTGGTCACTTTGCTGTACAGCAGAAATTGGCCCAACATTACAAATCGACTATACTTTAATTAAAAAAAAAACTAAAAAAAAAGAGGATGGCTGAGAAAGCCCTCTGCAAGGTTGTCAGGGGCCGCCCCACTGGCTATGACGGTCCTGCACTTGGCGGGGGGACAGGGGGCAGGGTTCCGTGTTGGACGCCTGCAGTGTGAGGTCCTGAGAGGTGAAGGAGGTGAGTACAAAACCCACCCTGAGCCCCGGGAGCGGAGCAAGGCAAGGAGGTGCCTGGGGGCCTGAGCGGTGGGGGACGTTTAAAGTCTGGGAGGGGAGAGGGGTCCCCCAGGATAAGCGTGGGGAGAAAAAAGTGGGGCTCAGAGACGGAGGCAGTTGGGAGAGGGATGTTGGAAAAGAGGGGACAGCGAAGAAGTGGGGGCAATCAGGAGAGATCCCTGTGACAACGGAAGCCAAGAGGGGCTGGTCCCACAAGGAGGGACCCGCCAGCAGGCCCCGCGAGGGCAGGGGCTCAGGCGAGGAGGGACAGTGGCGTGGAGCTCGCTGCTGACCCGCACAGGAGCGGACTTGCACGCTTATTTCCACTGAGGAAGTCCCCGAGAGGTGGCCTGGGTCCCTGAGCTGCAGTGTAATTGAATTTACAGGAAGTGGCCGCTGCCTGCCATCAGTGGGCTCTGGCCGTTCGTTCATTCACTTGAGATTCGGCTGCATGGAGGAGAATCTTCAAGGCAGGTGTTTTGTGAAATATTTTCGCGCTCCCTCCACAGGCCGATAAAGCCAAGACCCTTGGGCGTCCCTGGGGAGCAGATGCTCCACCCCGACTCCACCTTTTTTCTTTTTTCTTCTTTTCAGGGCCACACCCGGGGCATACAGAAGTTTCCCGGCTGGGGGTCGAACCGGAGCCGTGGCTGCTGGCCTGCACCACAGCCACAGCCACAGCCACGCGGGATCTGAGCGACCTACACACAGCCTGGGGCAGCGCCAGATCCTTAACCCACTGAACGAGGCCAGGGATGGAGCCCACATCCTCATGGATACTAGTTGGGTTCTTAACTCGCTGAGCCGCAGCGGGAACCTCGCGGACGGCCTCTTGACCCAGACCCCGCAGGCTGAAGTGATGGGGTGGCTTTGGGATCCCCCCAGGTTCTAACCCACAGTAGAGGGCAGTGCCCTGAAAGACTAAACCGGACCCCACAAAAAAAGCCTCAAAGATCCTGAAGGTTCTTGAGTCTTAAGCAGATTTCTGTTGAAGCGGCAGGCAGCTGAGGACAACATAGGTCTCTACGTTTTTCACAGCGAGAGTTCAAGGCCACGTTTTGACAGGTGTTCCCGTGGAACTCTGGAGGGGGCTGGGACTGGAGGGGGTGTCTCCTTGTCCCTTCCTTTAAATATAGGGGTGAAAAGGAACAGAATGCCACTTCCTGCAGGAAGCCTCCACCTTGCACCTGAAAGGAACACCCCCTCCCTGCTCTGTGCTATGTGTGGGTGACCTAGGCCCCCCTCACACCGCAGCGCACACCCGCTGTCCCTTCCTGCCTCTTACATCACCCGCAGACGCCCGAGGCACGTTCCGCTGTGTGCTGGGCACTGGGGTGTCCTCAGACCAGCCCCAGCCCGCCCGCCCAGGCTCTGCGAACGCTGACCCGCGTGGAGCCGAGGGCTGGAATGGAAGGGGCTTGAATTCCCGGGTGCACTGGGGGAAGCCTGGGCTTTCGAAAGCTTGCTCGTGGCAGGTAGGTCTGGGCGTCACGGTGAACCGAGAGGACTGTCTTACCTCACTGCGCAGGCTTAAAGTTTAGCCCACTTTTTTTTTTTTTTTAATTTTTTAATTTTTTTGGCTTTTTGTCTTTTTAGGGCCACACCTGCGGCATACGGAGATTCCCAGGCTAGGGGTCCAATCGGAGCTGTAGCTGCCAGCCTTCGCCACAGCCACAGCAACGCCGGATCGTTAACCCACTGAGCGATGCCAGGGATCGAACCCGCAGCCTCATGGTTCCTAGTCAGATTCGCTTCCGCTGTGCCAGGACGGGAGCTCCTTAGCCCGCTTTTTAAACTCCCCACTGCAAAGCACTGGACTAGAGCCCTCTAACTGCACTGCTAGGAACAGCAGAGAACGGCCTCTGGGTCCTCAGGTTTCAAAGCTCCTAGCGACAGACAAGTCTGGGAGAAGGGAGTGGGCAGGGCGGTGGGCGTGGGGGCCGGGGGCACAGATGGGAGCCATGCAGACAGAGCGCGGGCTGCCGGCCTTACCCGGGTGGTGGCGTCCACCGTGACACCGTGTTTGATCAGCACGTCGGCCACTGGAACGTGACCTTCCTGTGCGACCAGATGCAGGGGAGTGAGTCCACTCTGGAAAGGAAAAGAAGGGCGTCAGCTTGGAGTCAGGAAACAATTCCAGGCCAGCCTGGAAGGGCACTGAGGCGTGGGGACCGAACTTGACTCTGAAGCCCCCACCACCAGCTGTTTGACCTTGGCCAAACTCTCCCTGCTCTGGGCCTCCACGTCCTCAACCAAAATATGAGGTGGTCAGACTAAATCAGAAGTCAGTAACAGTTTCTGTTAGGTCCAGATCATCAATACTTTAGGCTTCCGTCTCTGCTGTCACTATCCAGTGAGAGAGCAACCATGCCCACCTGTAAATGAATGGGTGTGGCTGTGTGCCAATAAAACTTTATTGACACAAACAAGCAGTGGGCCGGATCTGGCCCCCAGGCGGTCACTGGATGTTCTGTGAACTAGATGAAGTTGGTGGTCCTTTCCAGTGGTGACAGCCCCTGTTTCCAAGACTCGAGATGAGCCCCAAAGCCTCCATTTGCGTCTTAAGAAAATAGGGGCCATCACTGACGCAGCTCAAGGCCAGAGGAAGGCTCATGTGAGAAAACAGATGAAAACACATTGTAAAGCAGAGTGTGCCATTGAAACACAGCCTGCCATCCGCATGTCCCAGCCAGCGCTGTGCTGTAGAAAAGATGGAGGACCCGGCTGGGCGGGAAAGCTCCAGATTCTGGGAGTCCCTGTCACAACTTTTGGGAGTTCCTGGTTGGTCAAAGGCTTCCCAGTGCCTTGCCTCATTCTTGGGATAACACAGCGATTTCTGGGCGCGGGTGGGCGTGGGTGAGCGAGGATGTCTGCAGGCCAGGGGGAGGACCACCAGCCTCGGGCTCCCTACAGAGCTCTCTTTATTTTATTTTAGTCTTTTTAGGGCTGCACCCGCGGCATATGGAGGTTCCCAGGCCAGGGGTCGAATCAGAGCTGCAGATGCCAACCTACACCACAGCCACAGCCACGCCAGATCTGACTCACATCTGTCACCTGCACCACAGCTCACAGCAACGCCTGATCCTTAACCCACTGAGCAAGGCCAGGGACTGAATCTGTATCCTCATGGGTGCCATGTCAGGCTCTTAACCCGCGGTGCCACAACAGGAAGTCCCAGAGCTCACTTTAAATAGCACCAGGAAGAAACCAAGAACCTAATGGCCCGGCCATAACAGTTACCTCCTGAGAGTCACCTGTCCAAACCTGTACAACAAGGAGCAGGTGGATCCACAGGATCTGAAGAACACTGAAGTTACCCTTCAAAGGCTTCCTTTCGGGAGCTGTATTATGTTCATCTATCATCTAAAGAAGTGGCTCTTGGTATTATGTCATTCCATTTTTTAATTTTTTTTTTTTTTTTTTGGCCATGTCCTCAGCATGAAGAAGTTCTCGGGCCAGGGATCAAACCCACACCACAGCAGTGACAACGCTGGATCCTTAACCGCCAGGCCACCAGGGAACGCCTGTACGATCCCATTTATATGAAATGTCAAGAAGAGGCAAATTCAGAGTGACGGACGGTCGAGGAGTGGTTGCCAGGGGGTGGGGGGTGGGGGGTGGAGGAAAGTGGGGTGTGGTTTCCCTTTTGGGGTGATGGAAAGTTAGAGACTGGTGGTGGTTGTCTAATTCTGCAAATACACCAAAAACCACTGAATAGTACGGTTCAAAGGGTGAATTTTCTTTTCTTTTCTTCTCTTTTTTACTTTTTTAGGGCTGCGCCTATGGCATATGGAGGTTCCCAGGTTAGGGGTCTAACAGGAGCTGTAGCCACCGGCCTTTGCCACAGCCACAGCAACGCGGGATCCGAGCCGCGTCTGCGACATACACCACAGCTCACGGCAACGCTGGATCCTGAACCCACGGAGCGAGGCCAGGGATCGAACCCGCATCCTCATGGATGCCTATCAGGTCCTTCACCTGCTGAACTCCAACGGCAACTCCCGAGGGTGAATGTTATGATACGTGAACTATATTTCAATAAAGTGGTTGTTTAACAAAATAAGTGAGTCTTAGTCTTTTTTTGGGGGGGGTCAGACGTTCCTTTGAGAGGCTGACGAAAACCGAGGGGACACCCCCCGCGAAACGGCCCCTGTGCCCATCCTCCCACGTGCTGGCTGCACTGTGGACGCTTCCTGCTCCGTTCCAGCAGTCCCTGGAGGGAGCGCCCGGCCTCACACACAGCGCGGCATTTATGACTACCTTCCCCAACGGAAAAGGGTATTTAGTCCTAACTCACTACGTGCCTGGATGCAAACCCTGGTCTATGTTTGGGCAAGTATGCTATGGATTTCAAAATCTCTCTTTTTCGTAGAGTGAGGTGCTAATTAGAAAAGGCCCAGCTGGAGTTCCCTTCGTGGCTCAGTGGTTAACGAATCCGACTAGGAACCATGAGGTTGGGGGTTCAATCCCTGGCCTTGCTCAGTGGGTTAAGGATCCAGTGTTGCCATGAGTTATGGTGTAGGTCGCAGATGCGGCTCGGATCCCGCGTTGCTGTGGCTGTGGTGTAGGCCGGTAGCTGTAGCTCCAACTAGACCCCTAGCCTGGGAACCTCCATATGCCACAGGTGCGGCCCCCAAAACAGAGAAAGACAAAAAAAAGAAGAATAAAAGAAAGAAAGAAAAGAAAAGGCCCAGCAAATGCTTTGGCATCAGGTTGGCTCCGAATCCTGTAATCTTGAAATGAGCAAATTTTCTGAACCTGTTTGTTTATAAAACCGAAACGAAATCTCCTCAGGGCTGTTGCAAGGATCTCTCTCTCTCACACACACACACACACACACACACACGCGCGCGCGCACACACACACGCACGCACACACACACGCATGCACACACGCACACACACACGCATGCACACACACACACACACACACATGCACGTGTGCGCGCGCGCACATCACCTGAAACAGAACCGAGGCACACAGCAGGTGCACGGTCCCGAGACGCACCGCGCTGACCCGCACCGTGACGGAGACCTCGGCGCATGTGCAGACGTATGTTTACCTTGTTGCCCAGGTTACCGTTGGCCTGTCTGGACAGCAGCAGGGCCACCATCTCGGCGTGACCCTCCTGGGCCGCCAGGTGCAGGGGCGTCACCCCTTGCACCGACTCAGCGTTGGCCGAGCCCCCGTACTGCAGCAGGCTGCGGGCCACCTCCATCTGGTTCTGCTTGGCGGCGATGTGCAGCGGAGTGTAGCCGTTCTGAAAGACAGGGGCCGCCAGAGCCTGGGTCACGGGAGCGCGGAGCTGAGCAGCCGAGGGCGCGCCTAAGGTTTCAGAGCCTCCCCTTCCGAGGGCGCTGGGCAGGAGGCCCGGTTCTTGGCTTTCCGGACACGGAGCAGGGCTGGTGTTGCCTGGGAGCGCCCCTTCAGTAAATACACAAATGGGGTCCATTTGATGCGGAGGGCCACCCCGGAGCCAGCAGGCCCTGTCCCTGTCCTGTCCATCTCTGTTCCGTTATCTCGCTCTGACAAACCGCTAGCCACTAGGCGCCCTCTCCCCGGCAGATGCTAGGATTCAGCCAGGCCGCCTAGGGGACAACTAGCAGGATGGCTGCCCAAGTAAACGAAAAGCTCACAGGTCTTGGTTTCTGAAATAAGGCCCCCCTCCCGCCCCCAAGAGCTCATAGAGGAAGAGAACGAAGCCCTTCTCTGCCTGTGTGGTTGGGCCAAGCGCTGCCCCGGGCTTGGTGGTTTCAGGCAGGTGATATAAGAGGAAGCAACCCCAGCCAGGGACGTAGGGACGTGGGGACGTGGGTCAGTCCTGGGTCCACTTTGAACCAGCCACGCGACTGGTTCTAGATTTCCTTTTGTATTTTTTTTTAAGCCGTTAAATGTGAATAGGAGTTCCTGTTGTGGCTTAGCAGGTTAAGAACCCGAATAGCATCCATGAGGTTGTGGGTTTGATCCCTGGCCTCGCTGGGTGGGCTGAGGATCGGGTGTTGCTGCGGGTTGTGCGTGGGTCGCGGGTGCAGGTCGGATCTGGCGTTGCTGTGGCTGCAGCTCTGATTCGACCCCTGGCCTGGGAACTTCCATGTGCTGCAGGAGCGGCCGTAAAAGGACAATACAGAGTTCCTGTTGTGGCTCAGTGGGTTAGGAACATGACATAATGTCTGTGAGGATGCAGGTTGGATCCCTGGCCTTGATCAGGGGGTTAAGGACCTGGCGTTGCCGTGACCTGTAGTGTAGGTTGCAGACGCGGCTTGGATCCCGCGTTGCTGTGGCTGTGGCGAAGGCCGGCGGGTACAGCTCCTGTTAGACCCCTAGCCTGGGAACCTCCGTATGCCGCGGGTGAGGCCTTAAAATAGAAAAAGAAAGTGGATAGTGACATCTTACATGTTCCTGAAGTTACTGAATGGATCGAACACGATGATATTCACCGAGGTGCTTTAGAAAATGAAGACATAAAAGTAATAAACCCTTTTACGGTGTTAACAGTGCCGTGGTTCACAAGCCATGTTAAGTCCATGATGAGATGAAGGAAGCTGGCCCCACCGCAAATCAGCAATGTCATGTGCACTGTGTTCGGCGGGCTTTCCTTCCCCGCTTTGCAGAGAGGAAGACTTTGTCAGCGAAGCAGGCAGCACATGAAACAAACTCCATGTCCCACTGCGGTCAGGTGACAGCCCCCTGTGGTCAGTGCCGCTGGAAACCACTTCCGCCTCCATCACACTTTCTGAGCTTTACCGCGACCGCATACAGCCAGCAGGGCATGCGTTTTGTGGGATTTTTTGCCTTTTTTTTTCCCCAGGGCCACACCCTCGGCATATGGAAGTTCCAGGCTAGGGGGTCCAATCAGAGCTGCAGCTGCAGGCCTGCACCACAGCCACAGCAACGCCAGATCTAAGCCGCATCTGCGACCTTCATCACAGCCATGGCAACGCTGGATCCTTAACCCACTGATTAAGGCCAGGGATCGAACCCGCATCCTCATGGATACTAGTCAGATTCATTGCCTCTGAGCCACAATGGGAACTCCAAGGCCCGCATTTTTATCACCGCCCCCACTTTGTGGATAAAGAAGCCAGTTCACTGAGAGGCTAAGTGCCTTATCTAACGCCCCACGGGAAGTGAAACAACAGAGAACCCAAGTCTGGCCTTGTGACTTCAGACTCCAGGTTCTTTTGGCTGGAGGGTGAGTCCACTTGGCGTCTTGTTAAAATGCAGATTCTGACTCGGAAGGTCTAGGGAGGCCCAGGACTCTGCTTTTCTCTCTCTCTCTTTTTTGTTGTTTTTTTTTGTCTTTTTTGCCTTTATCTAGAGCCACACCTGTGGCATATGGAGGTTCCCAGGCTAGGAGTCTAATAGGAGCTGTAGCCGCCGGCCTTCGCCACAGCCAGAGCAACGCGGGATCCGAGCCGCGTCTGCGACCTACACCATAGCTCACGTCAACGTCGGATCCTTAACCCTCTGAGCAAGGCCAGGGATCGAACCCGCAACCTCACAGTTCTTAGTCGGATTAATTAACCACTGAGCCACGAAGGGAACTCCGGTTATTTTTTTTTTTTTTGGCTGCACCTACGGGATGTGGAAGTTACCAGACCAGGAATCGAACCCACGCCACAGCAGTGACAATGCTGGATCCTCATCTGCTAGGTCACTGGGGAACTCTGGTACTCTGCATTTCTAACAAGTGTCCAGGTAATGTAGATGCTATCGGCCACGTTTTGAGCAGGACCCAGGACTTTCGAAGCATATGCCCACCCAGCCCTAGAGCAGATGGATAAGGCATATGGTCCCCGCTGCGGCCAGCTTTCTCCTGGCCCTGCCAGAGACCCAACTCCCTGCTGCCAGCCACGGACTCGCTGTGGAAACTGACATTTCTGATTCTGCCAGGTCCACTGATCAGCAAAAGGAAGCGGAAAAAAAGTGTGTGGGGGGGACCAATACAGTAAAATCCTGGTTTTACAGCCCTGGGGGACAAGGTGAGATCCGCCTGCAAAGTGGTTTTCGTGGGAAGTGAGAAGCCATCATTCATTCAAAGAATTAAATGGAATAATAAATATCAAACTCATTGAGTAATTGGGTAAGATAACTCCTAGTGTTCCTCCGTATTTTTTTTTTTTTTAGGCCCGCACCTCCAGCATATAGAAGTCCCCAGGCTAGGAGCTGAATCAGAGCTGCAGCCGCCGGCCTACACCACAGCCACAGCTACGCAGGATCCGAGCCATGTCTGTGACCTACACCACAGCTCACGGCAATGCCGGATCCTTAACCCACTGAGCGAGGCCAGGGATCGAACCTGCAACCTCATGGTTCCTAGCCGGATTTGTTAACCACTGAGCCATGACGGGAACTCCAGGATTTGTTTCTTTCTTTCTCTCTTTTTTTTTGACTGTGCCTGTAGCCTGTGAAAGTTCCCGGGCCAGGGATTGAACCCGGGCCACAGCAGTGATTATGCCAGATCCTTAACCCGCTGAGCCACCAGGGAACTCCTGTTAAGACTTCTTTTATGGTACAAAGGACTGTGACTTGAACGATTATTCATGTTAGTACAATCGGGAGTCCAGGCCACTTGGGCAGCTGGGAAGATCCACACTGCTGGCAAGAACATCCGAGGCTTAGGTCGCCACGTGACCCAGGCTGGCTCAGCTCAAGGGCCAGCCCCCCTGAGCTTCTTCCGCAAGGGGCAGGGCTACAGAGAACGAACGACCTTCTGTAGGTGACAAGGACAGGGGGCAGCCAGGCAGGCGAGTCAGGGAGACTCGGTTGGTAGGCGAAGGAACTGAGCCAGCAAAAGGCTCCTCTTTCCTAAGGAAATGAGCTCATCCACAGGAATGCGCAGGCTGGAGGGAGATCTGCCTAAATGTTCAAACAACATTAGCATTGAAATTAAAAAGGGGCGGGTTTGGTTTGGGTGCAGAGAGATTTGCATGTGAAATTCCACAAAATTGCCAGACTACTTTGGAAACTATTTTTTGCCATGGAAACAAAACCCATCTGTACAGGATAAAGCTCTCTTTAAATATCATGAGCCTGGCTCTGATCTCTTTTCTATAAGGAGGGGGGTGAACAGAAGGGGAGTCCAGCCTTTTATTTTTAGAGGCAGGAGTAAGTCACGTCCTAGCAGGGCTGCGGGCCGTCTACACAGTGATGTGGGCGCACGGGGAGCGGAGCCCAAGGAGGCCGGGTGTCTGGGAGACGCTGTGTCTGCCGCAGCGCGACGCTCTACAGTTCAGAAGAGCAGCCTGAGTTCCCGTTGCGGCTCAGCAGGTTAAGAACCCAACCGGTATCCATGAAGATGCCGGTTCGACCCCTGGCCTTGCTCGGTAGGTTAAGAATCCGGTGTTGCCGTGAGCTGTGGTGTAGGTCGCAGACGCGGCTCGGGATCCCGCGTTGCTGTGGCTGTGGCGAAGGCCGGCGGCTACAGTCCCGTTAGACCCCTAGCCTGGGAACCTCCATATGCCGTGGGTGCGGCTCTAGATAAAGATAAAAAGACAAAAAAAAAAAAAAAAAAAAAAGACAGGTTCCTTGATTCCAGCCCCTGGCAAGTTCACCCCCAGCCCTGGAGATTCGCCAAGCCTGGCCCTTGTCCCTGAATCCGTGACCTCTGACTTTAGTTATGTAAAACGAGTTCCACTTCCGCCAGATGACTCGGGGCTAAGAAGGGTTCCCAGCTGCCCGCCCCTCGCCTGGCCCCCCAGATAGCAGCCACTGCAAGCCTTCCCAGGTGAAAAGAAAATGGAAACACACACCCTCCCCAGGGCTGTCACCCCGGGGTGCGGACCCAGAAGGTGTGCTTACCCAGGCGGGGCTGTGCGGGGAGCTGCCCCGCGGCAGCAGCAGCTTGACGATCTCCAGGTGGTTGTGATGCACGGCCACGTGCAGGGGCGTCAGGCCATTCTGCAGGGGAGGGACAGAGCCACACTCAGGCCCCACAGGCCAGCGCTGGCTCCAGGCAGCACCGCTGGGGGCCCTGTCGCTTCCTGTACAGCTGAGATCTGCTTAACGACCCTTCCGCTGTCAGACTTGATCGGCAGTCATTAAAGAGCACGGCCAGCTGGGCCCGGGGTCACCTCCACACCCTTGGAGGGTCACCTCCTCACCCCTGGGGGGTCACCTCCTCAGTCCTGGGGGGCTAATCTCCTCAGTCTTGGGGGGTCACCTCGTTATCCTAGGGGGTCACCTTCTCAGTCCTGGGGGGTCACCTCCTCATCCCTGCAGGTCATTTCCTCAATTCTGGGGGGGTTATCTCCTCAGTCCTGGAGGGTCAGCTCCTCAGTCCTGCGGGTCACCTCCTCAGTCCTGGGGGTCATTTTCTCAGTCCTGGGGGTCATCTCCTCTGTCC
>PVHT021183523.1:3630744-3642788 GCA_004024745.2 Catagonus wagneri | reverse complement strand
CACCAGGTCTTTCTCGAAGGGGGAGGTCCCTGCCAGAAAGATCAGTCTTCCCCAAGGCCACCCTCATTGGACGGCTGCCCGTTCAAAAGATGGACGTGGCAGGCGGGCTTGGGCAGAGACGCCGCCACCCGCAGGAAGCGGGCCCTCCCTCCCGGCCTCCGACCTGAGGGGGTCAGGCTCACCTTCCCGGCGGCGTTGGGGTGCGCGTCGCGCCCCAGCAGCAGCTCGGCCACCCGCCCCTTCCCGTACTTGGCCGCCACGTGGAGAGGGGTAAATCCTTTCTGAGAAGAAACACAGGCCGTCGGAGCCACGCGGAGCCCCGGCCGTCCCCCCCCCCCCGCCCCGAGAAGGGGCCATGGCAGAGGAGGCCCCCGCCCCGACGGGCACGAAGACGCCGGGGTGGGATGGCTGACGGCCCCGGAGGCACGGACCTCGGGGATCAGCCGGCTCCCACCACTTGCCACCCACCCCGCACGCGGGACGCAGGCAAAACCACCCCGCGTGGCCACGTGACTGCCGGCTGGTTCAGGTTCATCTTGAGCAGGTGCTGAGCAAACAGCTGCTCCGTGACAAACGGATGGAGGCTGGGTGGGTGCGTGACCAGCTACACCGCACCTTTCCGGGAAGGACAGGTCACACCCGGCTCACGGGTGGTGGCCGCTCCCGTGGGTCCCACCCTCCCGTGGGTCCCCGCCTCCCAGCCGCCCACAGCACAATCAAGGTGACACAGGACCAGGCAGAAAGCCCCCGCCCCTGCCCCCGGGCCCCGCGGGGACCAGCCCGCTGCTTCCAGACAACAGGAGGCGGGAGGCTGCACCTTGGTCATGCACGCCTGGGAGGCCCCCTTTTCCAGAAGGGCCAGCGCCGTTTCCACGTGGCCCTCCCGGGCCGCGGTGTGCAGCGGGGTGTGCCCAGCGGCGGTGGCCAGGTTGGGGTTGGCGTTATTTTCCAGCAGGAGCTTCACCATGTTCGTGTGGCCGATGCGAGCTGCACAGTGAAGCGGGGTCTGGTCATCCTGGAACCCGGGGCGATAACAAAGAACAGGGCACACTAAGGTCACTGGGCTCTTCGTTTCCCGGAAAGGAAGGTGGGGCCCAGAGAGGTTTGGTGACTTTCTTCAGGCCACAGAGCTAGTCTGAGAAAGAGCCGCGATGCAAATCAGGACTCCGAGTTATAGACACTGACGCGTCCTACGCCATTTAATCCTGGAAACGACCCTTCGGGGTGGTTGTTATTCCTTTTTAACTGCCTGAAGCCTCAGCCTTCCCATCTATAAAATGGGAATAATAATACTGTCCCCTTAGGGCTACAGGTAGGATCAAGCAGGTGGTGTACATGTTCTAGGCCGAGTCTGGCACACACTACGTGTCACGGCTACCATTACGGGCAGACCTTGGGGACACTGCAGGTTCAGTCCCAGACCATCGCAATAAACTGTCACAAGAAAGTGAGTCACAGGAATTTTCTGGCTCCCCAGTGCATAGAAAATTCTGTTCACACGATATCACGTGGAGTTCCCGCTATGGCGCAGTGGGCACAGTGGGGTCAGCAGCGTATCTGCAGGGCCAGGCAGAGCCCTGGCCTGGCACAGTGGGTTAAAGGATCTGGCGTTGCCCCCGGCCATGGTGTAGGTCACAGCTGCAGCTCTGGGAACCTCATCTGCCCTGAGGGCAGCCAAAAAAAATAAATAAATAAATACACGACACCCTTATTATGTGCACAACTGCATTACGCCTAAAAAACATACATACCTGGAATTCCCGTCGTGGCACAGCAGTTAACAACTCCGACTAGGAACCATGAGGTTGCGGGTTCGACCCCTGGCATTGCTCAGTGGGTTAACGATCTGGCGTTGTCGTGAGCTGTGGTGTAGGTCGCAGACGCGGCTCGGATCCTGCGTTGCTGTGGCTATGGCTTAGGCCGGCGGCTACAGCTCCGATTAGACCCCTAGCCTGGGAACCTCCACATGCCACGGGTGCGGCCCTAAAATGACAAAAGGCAAAAAAACAAAACAAAACAAAAACATACATACCTGAATTGAAAAAATACTTAATTGCTAGAAAATGCTATCTGGTAACACAGGTTGCTACAAACCTTCAAACACATTACTGGCCGAGCGCAATAAAGCGAGGTGACCTGCACTGTCCCCCAAGTCTGGAGAGTCCGCTGGTCTGTCTGTCTGAAGGCTACCTGCTTTTCTCTAGGCCAGGGGTGAGGGTCTGCAGAAGCAGAAAGATGGCTTTTCATCCCACCCCTCTGCCTTCCTGTTTCCTCCTGAAGCTGGAGGCGGTCAGTGTGTGTGTGTGTGTGTGTGTGTGTGTGTGTGTGTGTGTGTGTGTGTGTTCGTGTGTGTGTGTCTGCGTCACTGAGCCCAGCTGGGGGCCTTGGCTCAAACGCCGTGGCAAGGAGTCCCGGTGCCTCTGCTCAAAGCCGACAGCTCCTCTTGCACCTGCAGCCCATCCCTTCCAGGATCCGCCTCCAGAACTCACCTTGGCCTTGGCATTGACTTTGGCTTTGTTCTGGAGCAAATATTTGGCCACTTCGGTGTGCCCTGCTCTGGCTGCCATGTGCAGCGGGGTCTCCACTTTCTGTAAAAACAACACAATTACAGAAGCATCAGCACACGCTGGGTTTCCCAAAGGGCACAAGCAGAGCTCCACAGTGCCAGCCTAGGGTAGCTTGGTGGGGTTTTGTCCAAGAGGTGAAGTGGCCCCAGCCAAGCACCTTCAGCCTTTAGCGTGCTGATGCCTGGGGGTGTATGTGTGATAGAGAGAGAGAAAGAGAGATGGGGAAGAGATCCACTTAAAAGCAAAGCCCAGGACTTCCCGTTGTGGCTCAGAGGGTTAGGAACCTGCCAATGTCCACGAGGATGTGGCTTCAATCCCCGGCCTCGCTCTTGGGCTAAAGGATCCAGCGATCCTTTAGCAAACTGCAGTGTAGGTTGCAGACATGGCTCGGATCTGGCGTGGCTGTGGCTGTGGTGCAGGCTGGCAGCTACAACTCCAATTCAACCCCTAGCCTGGGAACTTCCGTATGCCTTGGGTGTGGCCCTAAAAAGAAAAAGAAAAAAAAAATGATAAACCTCAGAGCTAAGGAATGTTTAAAAATGTAAATACATGCCCTAATAACACTTATAGAAGTTCCTGTATGATTGTCCAAAATAAAACCCTCAAGGAGTTCCCGTCGCGGTGCAGTGGTTAACGAATCCGACTAGGAACCGTGAGGTTGTGGGTTCGATCCCTGGCCTCGCCCAGTGGGCTAACGATCCTGCGTTGTTGTGAGCTGTGGTGTAGGTCACAGACACGGCTCAGATCTGCCGTTGCTGTGGCTCTGGATAAGCCGGCAGCTGCAGCTCCGATTCGACCCCTAGCCTGGGAAGCTCCATATGCCGCGGGTGTAGCCCTAAAAAGCAAAAATAAATAAAACCCTCAAGACTTACAGGACCGTGACAAGTTTACCTGGGAAAGTGTCAGTACAGGCAGACATTCTCTGATCCCCCCCGCCGCCTTCCTCAACCCACCCCGCCCGGGTCTGAAGCCTCTGCTATGGGGAGAAGTCTTCCTCTGTCCAGGAGGGGAGGGCGTGGGCTCACTGGGCCAACACTGGCCTCGGAGCTCTCGGTCCACAGGAAGAGCCCCGCCTTCCCAACTTCTTACCACGTTGGAGACGTTGGGCGAGGCGTCCCGCTGCAGCAGGCTTTTCACGATGGGCAGGTGCCCCATGAAGGAGGCCACATGGAGAGGGGTCAGGCCGGACTGGAACAGAACAGAGAGGGGTGAGAGAGGGTGCCTTTTCTGCTCCGTCCAACGCACAGCCAGATGCGTCTCGGGCTCCCTTGCCTCTAGGTGCTCCAGAAGGGTTTTTGCAAGAAAAGGGAGTTCAACAAAATGGGTCTGTTTCCAGGAAGATAGCAGGAGGGAGAAAAAACCAACAAACCAACCAGCCAACCAACCAACAAACCACTGAAGGGTGATTCCGCCCACGCTGACAACTCAGAAAATTGCATCTGACCTTGGACAGCTCCCTGAGATCCAACACGAGCTCCTGGTCTTATTTATGTATTTATTTTTTGGCTTTTGGGTTTTTTTTGTTATTTCTGGGTTTTTTGGGGGTTTTAGGGCTGCTCCTGAGGCATATGGAGGTTCCCAGGCTAGGGGTTGAATCGGAGCTACAGCCGCCGGCCTGCGCCACAGCCACAGCAATGCCAGATCCGAGCCGCATCTGCGACCTACACCACAGCTCAAGGCAACGCCAGATTCTTAACACATTGAGCAAGGCCAGGGATCGAACCTGCATCCCCATGGTTCCTAGTCAGATTCATTAACCGCTGCACCACGATGGGAACACCTATTTTTTGGCTTTTAACTCAATGAATTTGATTGTATTTATAGTTGTACAATGATCCTCCTGGTCTTATTCACCCCCGACTTGTTCCTTTGAGTCTTTGAGACTAACACACACACACACACACACACGGCCACTCGAGATGGCTATGAAGACGACTCACCCGCAGAATTTCTCCTACCTCGGTGACGGCGTCGATGGAGGCGCCCGTCTTCAGCAGCAGCTCCATGACCCGGATGTGGTTCTTCTTGCAGGCGATGTGCAGAGGGGTGAAGCCATTCTGCAGCCCCACACAAAGGGAGAGAGACAAGCAGAGCTTACACGCCACCCCGAGGAACGCCCGGACCACCTTGCTGATTAAAAGGCAACCTCTGCCCCAGCCAATCAGTGGTTCCTACAGATCAGAGCATCCGTTACTGCAATTCGCAGAAGAGGCAGTTGCCTCTCCCTGTGTCCCAGGCATGGTCCTGAACCTGTGGTCTGGAAACCTTTTTTTTTAATAAGAATTTAGGAGTTCCTATAGTGGCTCTGTGGGTTGAGAATCCCGAGTTGCCATGAATTGCGGCGTAGGTCGCAGATGCGGCACAAATCTGGCGTTGCTATGGCTGTGGCGTAGGCCGGCGGCTACAGCTCCAGTTGGACCTCTAGCCTGGGAACCTCCATATGCTGCCCGAGCTGCCCTAGAAAGAAAAAGGAAAAGAATTCAGTCATATTTTGGGATGCACTGAGAGCGCCTGCTGTTGAAAGTTTCCTTAAGGGGAAATTTACAGTAAAGAGTTCTTCTGTGAAGCAAATTGCGTTTCCTCTGCCCTGAAACCACAGATCTTTTTTTTTTGTCTTTTTGCCTTATCTAGAGCTGCACCCGCGGCATGTGGAGGTTCCCAGACTAGGGGTCTAACAGGAGCTGTAGCTGCCGGCCTTCGCCACAGCCACAGCAACACGGGATCTGAGCCACGTCTGCGACCTACACCACAGCTCACGGCAACACCGGATCCTTAACCCACTGAGCAAGGCCAGGGATTGAACCCGCAACCTCGTGGTTCTTAGTTGAATTTGTTAACCACTGAGCCACGAAGGGAACTCCCCACAGACTGTTGTTAAACAAATGGTTTTCTGTACCTCAGCTCTGCTCGAAGGTGATAAGCTCCACGAGGGCAGGGGTTTCTGTTTGTTTGCTGTGTTTGACTGTCTGCTTGTTTTTTCAGTGCTTTACCCCCTAGGGGAGTGGTCCTCAAAAGAGGGGGGAGCAGATTTGGTCCCAGCCTCCCCCCACTCTAGGGACATTTGGCCATGCCTGGGGCCACGCAGAAGCTCCTGGGCCAGGCATCGAAACCGAGCCGCAGCAGTGACCTGAACCACAGCAATGACAATGCTGGACCCTTAACCTGCTGAGCCACGGGGGAACTCCTAAAGACATTCTTGATAATCACAACTAAGGGACGAGTGCTATTAGGGCCTAGCAGGTGGAGGCCAGCCGTGCTGCTAAATGTCCTACTATGCACAAGCCGGCCCCTTGCGGCCGAGAATATCAGGCCCCAAATGTCAGCAGCGCGGAGGCTGAGAAAAGCTAACCACCCCAGACAGCGTGAGGACAGTGCTCAGTGAGAGCTTTGTGAACGAAGGAATGAATGAACCATCCTTGCGTCTTGGAGGCCTCCTACCTTCTCAGTTCTCTTCCGGGAATGGACAGAGAGGGGACGGGGGTGGTGGCAGGCTCGGAAGCGTCCCTGGGAGGGCCCGGCCTGGGGCTCGGAGAGGAGCCACCATCCCAGGAGGGACTTCGCTTTAGGCCTGAACTCATCTGTGCTGCAGCACCACCATCCCGGCGAACCCCTCTGCAGGGGAGGTGTGCTGAGCGGAGCCCCTTTCACTCATCCCCACAGCAGATCAATAAGCCAGGCAGCCTCTAGAAATCACGGTTCCTGAGCTCTGGGCTGGGCTGGGACTGGAGTGGCACCGCCAGCCCAG
Source organism: Catagonus wagneri (assembly GCA_004024745.2). NCBI lineage: Eukaryota > Metazoa > Chordata > Mammalia > Artiodactyla > Tayassuidae > Catagonus > Catagonus wagneri. Next base: position 3,636,476 of record PVHT021183523.1, on the reverse strand, counting down.
GTACACGCCGCGGACGCTGCTTGTGAGTCAGGTGTCCTGGGCCCAACCCCACCCGGCCCCTCAGCTCATTGCCAGGGGCTTGGTCAACTTGGGGTTGCGGCAGGGAGCGTGACGTCACTGCCACCTGCGTGCTGCCACGCCCCCGCCTCAGCAGCCCCACCCACTCCAGCCCTGAGTCTCCCGTCTCCCGAGCAGCTCCTGGCGCCCCCGCGGGGCCTTCCCCGGGGTGCTCGGCCAGGCAGCCTTGGCCCTGGCAACCTCGGGCCGCTTCTCCGATAGCCCCCCACTCACCAGGGCTCTGGAGTTTGGTTTGGCCCCTTTGTCCAAAAGGACCTTGGCCACCCTGTGGTGGCCGCAGTGGGCTGCCACGTGGAGTGGGGTCAGGTGGTCCAGGGTGACGTCGTCTATTTCCGCGTTGTACTGCAACAGGAGTCGGACACAGTCGAGGTGGTCTCCCTGAGCCGCCATGTGGATTGGGGACAGGCCGTTCTGGTGAAGAAGAAAAACGAGCCACGGCAAAGGCAATGAGCACGGAAATTCGGGGCAAGCTTGCCAAACTCAGTTCCAGCAGCTTTATTACACCCGCCCTCCGCACCTCTCCCCAGCGAGCTGGGTTCAGCCTGGCACTTCTGCTGGCCCCTAACTCCGGGGCTCCTTTCCACCCGCAGGCCAGCTCCAGCCAGGCCCACTTCCTCCACGAAGCCCACCACGCCCACCTCTGTGGGCCATTCTCATCTGCAGCCCTCATTCAGACCTTATTCATCTATTTGCTGAATTGTTTTAGTATCTGACCTCTGAGACGTGTATTGTCTCTCCTTCCTTAGAAGCTTAAGATCTGTGACTATGTCCAATATCCCTACGCGCCCTGCAGCGCCCCCCGCACGTCACACACACAGTGATCGTTAATTAATGTCTTGAGTTAATGGATGATAATAAAATGGAGTTTAGATCTAAGTCCCTCTTTGCCCCCCTAACAAGTGCACATCACTTAAAAAAAAAAAAACAAAAACAAAAGCAGGAGTTCCCATCGTGGCTCAGTGGTTAACGAATCCAACTAGGAACCATGAGGTTGTGGGTTCGATCCCTGGCCTTGCTCAGTGGGTTAAGGATCTGGCGTGACCTGTGGTGTAGGTTGCAGACGCGGCTCGGATCCCGCGTTGCTGTGGCTATGGCGTGGGCCGGTGACTACTGCTCCAATTAGACCCCTAGCCTGGGAACCTCCGTATGCCGCAAGTGTGGCCTTAAAAAACAAAAAAAAAAAAAAAAGAAAAGAAAATTAAAGGCAAGAGGAGCCTCATTCACTCATTAATTTAGCAAATAGGAAGTGATCAAAGTGCACCAGGTATGGGATAAGCTCTGGGGAAACAGAACAGACAGAATCCTGGGCCAAGGAAGCTGGTAGATCAGTAGTTTAAAGTCCTGAAAACAGCTACATTGTTGTCACTCTTTCTGTTGTTCAACCTGATGCCAGGAAGGCGTGATCCAAGCACAGAACAGCAAGAGAGAGTGGAGGCAAGATGGGGAGGCGGAATGTGTGAAGAGAAGGTTTTCCGGGAGGTGATCCCTGAGCTAGAACCTCGCCAGTGAGAAAAGAGGAAAAGTATCTCCTTGAAGGGAACAGCGTGTGTGGTGCTGCAGAGGCAGCCACCCGGGACACAAGGGGGCTCCGTGCAGATAAACAGGGGAGGCCGCGGCTGACGGGCTGTGGAGCTGGGCTGGGGAGGCAGGCGGGAGCTGCATCAGGAAAACCCACGCAAGAGGAAACTGGGACGGTAGCTGTTAGGAAGCAACAACTGAAAGAAGGATCTTCGGCAAGGAGAAACATAATCAGGCTGCATGATAGCTACTGTGAATGTTTGGATTAAATTGTGTCCCCTGGAAATTCACAAGTTGAAGTCCTAATGCCCAGGGCCTCGGGAGATGGTCTTATTCAGAAATCGGATCATTGCTGAAATCAGATGTAGGTTAGTTAAGTCGAGGTCGCTAGTGTAGACTTTAATCCAACATGACTGCTGTCCTTATAATAAAGGGAAACGTGGGAGTTCCCCTCATGGCTCAGCGGTAACGAACCCAACAAGCATCCATGAGGACATGGGTTCGATCCCTGACCTTGCTCAGTGGGTTAAGGATCTGGCATTGCCGTGATCTATGGTGCAGGTTGCAAACGAAGCTCAGGTCCTGTGCTGCTGTGGCTGTGGCATCAGCCGGTAGCTGCAGCTCCAATTCAGCCCCTAGCCTGGGAACTTCCACATGCCCCTGGTGCAGCCCTAAAAAGATAAAAAAAAAAGTGGGGGGAATATGGACACACACGTGCATGTGCACACAAATACACACCCACACACAAAGCCATGTGTTGATGAAGGCAGAGGTCAGAGTTATGGTTCTACAAGCCAGAGAACTCCAAAGATCGCCAACAAACCATCAGAAGCCAGGGGGAAGGCAGGGGACAGTTCCCCCTCCCAGTCTCTGCCCGCATGGATCTAGGGCTCTAGCCTCCAGAGCTGCTAGATGAGAAACTTCTGTTGTTCAAGTCACTTGGAGTGTGGCACTTTGTCTGACACAGTCATCGCTCGCTGCACTTTAGAAAGGTCAGACTGAATTTCCCAACTGAAAACTTGGAAGTTCACCATAGAGAATGTTCCTAACCATTCTTTTTAGCTCCCTCCTAATAATCAGGCTAATATAAAATCTTTAAGAACTTAGGAACCCGTGTATAAGTTTAAATCCAAGGCCTCCGTGGGAAAATGTTGAGAATTTCCCGACCTAATGGTATAATTGGAAGCAGAATTCTGCCTCCACTTATCGGAGGATTTTCACTTTTATATGTACTTTCAAAGACACTCTCTCATGCGATCATCTCAGCCCTGGATGGAGGACTGAACGAGAAATAAACTGGCTCAGCAGAGGATACCTGCACACACACACACACACACACACACACACACACACGCACACCTGGGCCATGAACATGACCCAGATTTCAGAGAGCTCTGTAGAACACTCATATGCTCATGGGTTAGGGAATAAACTGGCTGTCATGCTGGGGAATCTTATGATAGGGAGCTGCTCACAGAAAACCCCAGGAATGGATGTGAGGGGTCTGGTTTCTGCCTTGAGGTTTTGACCACCTTTGAAATTCACCCTAAAGAAGGACCCAGAGGGTCTCGGGTCTGTGTAGGCAGAGCCGGGTGGTCTGACAGCTTCACCCCCCAGGGAAGATTCAGGTCTTCTCATTAGAACTCAGGGACCAGCATTTGTTCTGGCCCCAAAGGACCTTGAGAAGATCCGCTTTGTTTTCTTTTTAACTTCATCCAGTCTGGCCCCCAAAGGACCTTGAGAAGATCCGCTTTGTTTTCTTTTTAACTTCATCCAGTCTGGCCCCGGCTCCGAAGACTCCCTGAGTGCTTCGTTCCTGTCTTTTCTAGAGCCAGGGTCAAAGAAACAAGGCCTTATCTAGAGTTGTATAGACGGATCACAGCCCGCAGGTCAAATCCGGCCCTCGGCCTGTGCTTGTGAATAAAGTTTTATTAGAACAGGGTTACTAGTCTGCACATTATCCCACTACAGCGGCAGATCTGAATCACTATGACACTGACCATGGCCCGCAAAGCCTAAAAATACTCAATACCTGGCTCTTTAGAGAGAAAGTTTGCTGACCTTGATCTAGATCATAATTAGAGCTGAGTGCCTCCTGTGTGCCAGGCATTGGGGTCAACATCACACACGAGCTGAGTTAGTAGCAGCAGCATCTCTGCCTCTCAGAAATAGGACTCCACCCCGGGGTTGGCGGGACCTGGAGCCCTGCCTACGAGATGCTTCCCTCGGAAAAGAAGGCCAAACCTTGGTTTTGGCTTGGATGGGTGCCCCGTGGTCCAGCAGGATCTCTGAGATTCGCAGGTGCCCATTCCGAGCTGCACAGTGGAGAGGAGTCAATTCATCCTTTAAAAGACAGTCAAAAAGAGAAAGCCCCGGGCATCAGAGGCCGCTGGAGAGGAGACAGCTCCGGGGGCATCATTTCACCCTGGGGGCTTTCTTAAGGACCAGTTCGACCCAAGTAGTCCTTTCTCAGGCCGCCCCGGAGGGCTGTGCTGGGGCTGGATGCCCATCTCCCGCTGGTCAAGGAGAGCCGGCCCCCTACCCGCCCCCCGCCCTGCCCCAGGTGGGGCTCTGGAAGGCGGCACACTCCCCGCCCCTGGCCTCGCCGTAGAACTTGCCGGCACCCACCTTGGTCCTTGTTTCTATCTGGGCCCCGCGGTCCAGCAGGAGCCGCACCATAATCACGTTCCCCCTGCGGGAGGCGATGTGCAGCGGCGTGATGCCGTTCTGCCGGGGAGGAAGCGGATGGTTAGGGTCGGGGCACAGCCTCCTCCTCCGGGAAGCACCCTGCCCCGCCCCCCTGTGCCCCTGCCCCGCCCCCTCCGCCTCTGGCCCCGCCCCGCCCCGCCCCGGCCCGCCCCGCAGTACAGGCAGCCAGGTGGAGCCCGGCGGTGGGACTGGGGTGTCTCCCGCCTCAGAAAGGTGTGAAAGCCGCCCAGGGAGGGCCAGCATCGCGGTTCAAGCCCCGGCCGCCAGTCCAGCCCTCCAGGCTTCGCACCCCCAGAAAGGGCAGGCGGAAGGTGTGGGCTGATTAGAAACCCAACAGCCCGGAGCCTGAGCGGACGCCAGGGCTGTCTCATCCCTTGGCACGCCGGCTCTGCGAGGACATTCTCGGTGCCACCGGGAAGCGGGGCGCCGGTTCTAGACTCCCAGCAGGTGTGCGGGCCGGGGGCGCGGGGCCAGAGCCTCACCTGGGGCGTGAAGTTGACGCTGGCTCCCCGGTTGAGGAGAAGCTGGGCCACGTTGAGGTTCTCATAATGAGCTGCGATGTGGAGCGGGGTGAATCCCGTCTGAGGCACAGCAGAGGGGGACAACATGTCACTCGGGGGACTGTCCCTTCTACCTCCCGGGGGGTCTCGGAAAAGGCCGGCAGACCAGACGACCCCACCCAGAAGTTGGATTTGGACGGAAAGGGACAAGAGACGCCCTGTGGCGAGTTGCATCCAAAAGTGACCTCTGGGGTCGCCCAGTCTGTGTTTGATTCACGTGGACAAACCCTGGACTAGGGTCACTCTCTGGCAGGGCCCATTCCTCTGAATGGTATATATAAGATTTTAATCAGTGAGTGAGAAGTGTTAGGGGGTCCGTGACCTCAATCCTGCAGACGGTTCAGCCCCTAAAGGGGTGCGGTGACTCTACTGGGTGGTGGAGGCAGCCTTTGACCCAGGGTGGGTCCCTTGTCATCATTCTGGTCCTAACCACGCCTAACAGCAGTTTTCCAGACCAAACCCCCTTGGCTTGGGGGCGGGGGTGGGGAACACGTGACCGACAGTGCAGATCCGTGTCCCCTGTGAGGGAGAACAGTCTGCATTTACAGACAGTGGACCAGCAGTGCCTCAAAAAAGGGGACAGCAGGCTCCGTCAGGGGACTGTGCAGCCCGCCCCCATCCCTGGCCCCTCCACGGTCCCATCTCCACTTGGGGAGACTGCTTTCCCTCCCACCACCAGGGGGCAGCCGACGGGAGGTTTGGAATAAGGTTCTCGAACACACGACCTGGAAGGGATTCCAAATCCTACTCTGGCCAGAGACCTCCCTCTTGCTCTGCCTGGACACTTTTCTGGATGCCTAGGAGCCAGGGGAACATTCCCTGCGCAATGCCAGGCACATCCTTCTGGGCCCTCCCTGGGGATTTACA